>QAOA01008826.1:347644-373594 GCA_003255065.1 Cercis canadensis
AGTAAAGACGCATCCACATTCAGTTGAAAGAAAGGTCGCACAGGTTTTTCCCAGTCCAAGGCCTGAGTTGTACTGGTATGTGATGGATTTGGAATGTTGTTACCAAGCTCCACTCTAAACTTCTCAATATTTTTCTTTTCGGAGATGCTAAACTCCACAATATTAAATGTTACACAAAAAGTGTAACAAATATTTAAAAGATGCTCTTGTGTGCTAGTGATTCTATTTATGATATTTCCAATAGCACCTTCCTATTTTATCCAAATCCCGGTATTCCGATTTTTTGCCAATTGCATGGAGCTGCCATGAAGACTCTATATTTTAATTACAGGAGTTTCTCTTGGTTTTTCAAAGCTATAGTAGATGAACCCCAAGAAGAAGAATAAATTAAATGCTCCCATTTGCAGTTCTGCAATCTTTAAACTTTCTTCCCATGGTTTTTTACAAGCCAAAATATACCCACGAGAGCTCCACTAACTAAGAAACTATACCCCATAATTTAGCACAAATATTACTCTGCTTTGCCTCTTTCACTGTCTTTGTGGGGACATGTTTATACTAAGTGTCTTCTTTATTTTTAAGTAAGAAACAATATCGTTTTTTAATGTCTGAGGCATTTTAATCAACTTGGGCATGAGCAAATATCAAACTAAGCAATTAACAGAGCCACATCATCGATTAACGATACAAGTAAGCAAAATTGTTAACGGAGGGGCAAATGGATGGAGGGAGGGACCACATTATTGAGGGTTTTAAATATGAGAGACTACACTAGATCACAGGATTCGGCTATTAGGGGTGCCAAATCATCTTCAGTGAGGCGGATTGGCAGATTCAATGCGGATGCGGCATCAATTCGCAAACTAAAATTTCTCAGTTCGCGAATTAGTGGAGACGAATTCGTGGCACCATTTTTTCTCGATTCAGCAGCCAATCTAAGAAGAAAATTCAAAGAGAGAGATAGATGCGGAAGAACAAGAAATTGAAGAAAGAGAGAGACTAGAGGCTTCGAACACCTGAAGAAGAAGAAGAAGAAATCTCAATTCTCTTTCTCGATCTGCTCCCTGCTTATATCTCTCTGTTTCTATTCATGTTACTCTAGCTCTATCTTCAATTCATCTTCTCGATCTGCTCCCTTTCTCGTCTTTGTGTTTCTTTCTCCCTCTGTTCTTTCTGCTGTAGTTCTCTCTCTCCCACCTTTCCTTCTCTGTCTCCTGGTTTTTCTCATTTGATTGTGATTCTTTTTTTAATTGAATCAGTAAAAGAAATTGCATTTGGGCTGATGGATTAATTATTTTTTGTTTTGGGTTAGAGATAAATAAAGTAATTCTATAAAAAGAAATAAGTTTGTATGGGTCAAATAAGAAAAAGACCAAAGAATTATTAGAGATTATCATTTTTTATAGTCTATATATATATATACCTTATTAGACTTATTGGAGTTGCACCCATACTGACAATTTTCTATAAATTGACGCTTTGATACACCCACACTCACATCGGCGCACAAATTATGTGATCTAGGGACTACATTGACAAAATGTTTCTTTATGGAATGATATTGATAATTGGTATCTTAGTGAGGGACGAAAAATACGTTTTACTCTAAATTCTTTTATTTTATATTATTAACAAACATTATTAAAAAAGATTAGTCTAAGTGAACAATTTTTGGTTCCTCCATCTTTAAATAAACAATTCAGTCGCTCTATTTTGAAAAAAAAAATAGAAATTTTAATTTTTATGTTTGTCCTTTGTCCAATATTTAACAGAGCCTGCTGATATGGTAACAAGCCTTTGTCCAATTTTAGTTTTTCCCTCTATATATATATTTATATGGAGGTTTCTTAGATACTTTTAGTATTTATGTAGTATGTCATACTACATAGAAATAACGAATAAATGAATGACATGTGTACAAATTAACTGTTTTTAAGTTTATTTAAAAAATTAAATAAATTATATTTTATATATAATAAAATATAAAAATTATGTATGCTTGCCACATCAGTGTAGTATGACATACTTACGTAGTATCATAGAATCCCCATATATATATATATATATATATATATATATATATATATATATATGACAAAAGATACCAAAAAAGAAAGATTATATTTTTCGTATTTAAAAATAGGTATTATATTTAGTATTTAAATGGATATTAATTTAAATTGTTAAACACATGATTATTTTATCTAATTGTAAAAACAACTAAATATATTTATTAATATGCAACACTGGATACAAAATTGCATGGTGGTCTGTTGGTAAACAATGCTTGATCGACTCCTTGGAGTGAGTATTAGGTTCAAATTTTTCTAAGGCTTCCTAGCAATTATTTTTTATGTGACAACGTGGCATTTTTTACCATGCCATATCATCAATTCTTAAACCGTTTAAACCCAAAACCATATCCGATTCGTGCGATTAATTGATTCTCAAACAATTTATCTGCACCCCCGGTTTCTATGGATGAACCGAACCGGTTAATAGTTTGCTTCACGGTTGAACCAGTCCAATTGGCTTTCAATTTTAATTCTTCATTTCTTTCTTTACTTGCTTCTTAAAGATTTACAATGTTCTTTTTTTTTAGATAGGTTTGTGCCATTGTGTGAGTTTTTAAAGCCAAATTTTTGGGTAATGAATCAATGTAAAGCAATTGATTTTGATGTACACTGTTTCTCTATGTTAAAATGTTAATTGTGAGAGCATTGAGTCCAGAGAGAACAAGAGTGTTCAGAAAGTAAGAACAACAGAGTAATGTTAAATACACACATTTTAGGCACATAGCTATCTGTAAATTAGACAATTGCCAAATTTTGATATGAGTCATATGACAAATAAAATTTTAAGTACGACTATTTCAAATCATATTTTACCAGCTGTTCATGTTGTAAAATTATTATTCTTAGCACATAAGAGCAATGCAGGGAAACTAATATGTTTTGGGAAAAATTGCCATCGTGTTTTAAAGTCTTGAAAATCTCTTATGTAAATTACTTTTTTATTTTAGGTAAATCATTTATACACATAAAAACTTTGCAATTAACATTACTCTAAGCACTAGCCTAAGAAAAAAAAAAAAACCTTACTTCCCTCAATTTTTCTCACTCTCTAAACTAATCACAATACAATGCTTTAGTGCCTATGTTAGAATTTGAAGACTAATATATAGCTGGGTATATATATATGCCAAGAGCAAAGTTATGTAATCTACATTCATGCTACATATACAAAACTAGAAGAATACTTTGGTCTTTAGGGTATACATTAGATGATCCGGATCCTTAGATTTATTAGATATACATTGACTTGTTTGAATTATTTGCTTGGCAATGCATGAATGTAAGTCTAATGTAAAGATCTCTAAAAAGGTTGAGCTCCTCAATCCTATCCCCCTAGTATCTTAATTAGAAAATCTAGCTCTATGTAAAAGAAAAAAATCTGAGTGTTATAATTGTGAAAGTATCTTGTACCTTTTTGTTGAATTAATTAGAGCATGAAGGAAAAGAGAGAGAGAGAGGAGAGAGAGAGAGAATGTTTAGTTCTTCAAGTTGGCAAAAAAAACTATTTAGTTTCAAACATGAAAGAATTCCAATTTGGTTCCTCTCATACTAGTAAAAAAATCTAAAATACCCATTAGTGTTATGTGTTTATTTCATTTATATATGTGGTCATTTCATTCATTATTGAACATGATAGCTACATATGTAAACAAAATAACTACATAGTACTAAAGAATAAATACATATGTTAATAGAATAATAGCATTTGCACCAAAGGGTATTTTAGATATTTTGTATGGTATGAGAGGAACCAAATTGAAATTCCTCAATGTTTAGAACCATATGGTCTTTTTTGCCAACTTTAAAAAGCCAAACAATCATTTTCTAAAAAAAAAAAAGTTAAATTCTTCTTTTCTTAGTGACAATAAATGTAAACACACCTTAGAATTTTATAATTAAAAATTTAAGTATGACTGTATGAGAGATATGATTAAGAAAATATCTTTTACCTTTTTCGATTAAATAGAGGTAAATTTTTTTTTTATCTACAAAAAGTTTAGGAGATAGAGGTAGATTGACTTGTAGCTTTTGTATGAATTCCTTGTTTGGTAAATATGGAACTAGCTAGCTTTTTATGAATATATTTTTTTTTTGTGTAAATATAGATTTTGTGATAGTAAAATGTAATATGGAGGTAAATTTTTTTTACGATGTATTTGAGATACATTGACTTTTAAGCACTATGCAGCACCAAAACGTGAAGTTTGGCTACGTGCCTGTTTCATAGATGTCTTTGTATGTCATAACATACCCAAAGGTCGCAGAGAAGCAGATGACGAACTTTTAAAAAAAGGATTAGTTTTCGAAAGAAAACTTGGAGTTACCACCAATTGTATTAAGAAAATAGGGAACAATTAAAAAACTCATTTTTTGATTTAAACAAAACGGTTTACGAAATAGAGATGATTCGGGAGTCAGTTTATGTGTAGGGAATGTGTTAGACACCCCACAACACCCGTCTAAAATACGGTTACCCAAAATTAATTGCGTGAACATAATATGACAAACAATGTGTATTTTATTTATCCCAAAATAATAAATGCATATCAGGAATATCTAACAAAATTAAAGGCAAAGAATCTTAACGTGCAATGCATGATTTCTCTACCGAAACCTTAATCCTTCCACCCTTTTCTCGCATAAAGCACCCTCAAGGGTGACACTACCTTCACCTAGGTTGGATAAACAAAGTTATTCCATAAAGTAATCAGACTCGATCTATCCTCCCATGATAAGTGAATGGGCATGCGTATATACTACGCAACTCATGTATATATTTTTAAATGAATATAATGCATGAATTTACAATATTACAACATATTTCCTTGTCCAATGGGTATCTTAAGTACACAATGTAAAATAATAACAAAATAATCCTCGAGCTTCGAGCTTTCCATTGGTCTCAACCTTCAAACTTGCAAATATAGATTCCCTTGCATTACATAGTCTCACCAACATTGTCAATAAAAACTGAAGCCCTCATAGAAACAATGATTAGTAAAAATAATAATGAAAGAACATCATCAAAAGCCTAGCAAGTAAAATGTAGTGCCTCTAACAAAATAAAAACAGAACTTTCAACAAGAGGAATTAGGAATGAAAATCAACTCTAAAATTGAATCTGAATGAACTAAAAGAAAAGACAAAACAACCCTTTAGATGAGGGCAGGGCAGTAGCCAAGCAAGAACTCTCAAAATAACTAAGCAACAATTTTCAAAACAACCACTAAATCAAACTAGAACAAGCTTTGAACAAGAGCCAGCATTAACCATATGCAATTAATCCAAGAAGACACCAATATAAAATAAAGACAAGGTTATGAATCAAATTACTTAAAAACAGTCAAGGAAACAACAAGGAACAACCTTCAAATAATGCAAGAATAGCAAGGGAAAATGGATCAGAAACAGTCCTAAAATAGCCACATTCAAATTAAAACTAGGAACATGGGAGACAAGCATAAATTCTAAAAATTGTATACATCGAATACTCATGTCTTACGGTTCTAATGAGAAAATAATCATGTAAAACAAAGCTCTATAGCTCAAATTAGAGACAAAAGATGAAACATTGTCAGTGCTGACTAGTAGTACTGATAGTGAAGAAAATCAATCCTATTCACATGAAAATTGGGAATAAATGGTAGGGAATTTCTCCTTGAATAATTTATGCATGAGAGACATATGTGTCCTGGTTCTAACAGGACAAAAAACTCTAATCAAAGCTTTGTAGCTCCATCTAAAAAATCAAAATCGAGGGTTGCCAGAGAAGACTGATAGACCCAAAACAATAGAAAAATAATCAAATTTAAAGAAAAACTGGGAGCCGGGGAAATAAGATCTAGCCATGAAATTTTTATGCATCAGATTAATATTTCTCCCGATTCTAACAAGGAAAGAATCACTCAAATTGGAGCTCTGTAGCTCCATCTAGAAAATAAAAAAGAGTGTTTCCAGGGAAGACTATCAGCCCTGAAATAACAAAAAAAAATAATCACATTCAAATAAACACTAGGAACAGAGGAAACCGAATTTGGCCACAAAATTTTTTCACATAGGAGGTACTCATCTACTGCTTCTATCAAATCAAGAATCACTAAAATCGGAGCTCTAAAATTCCCTGTGGAAAATAAAAATAAAGGGTTGCTAGAAAATATTGACAAACCCGAAAAGGCACAATTCATAGTCAAACCAAGTATTATCAATGAAGGAAACAACTCAAAGTCCCAAAATCAAAATTATTTCTATATCAACATTATAGATTAAATTTCAATTTAGGATTCCAACACCATGAGTACCCTAAAACCATAAGAATCAATCTCAAACTCTAATCAAATTATACTATGATCAAGAAATTCTGCATATTCATTTATACATAACAACAAATAGATAAATTATTTACAATGAATCCAAATAGCAGCAGTAAAGATGAGTGGATAGGGATGAGGTTACCTTTGTAGAATGAATTTGATGGAGATTCACACATTCTTCTTTATTTGGCTTTCTCCCTTTCTCTTCTTCTCTTCTTCTCTTCTTCTCTTCCTCCCTTCCTCTTTCTCTTTCTTTGCTGATCCCGTTTTCTATTTTCTCCTCTCTTTCTTTTCTTTTTATTTGCTTTTTCTTCTTTTTAAACTGTTTTTTTACTTAATGAAGATAAGGTGCATAAACTTGGACCAATGGGAAGTGAGGGAACTCTATTCCTTGCTCCTTCATTGGTCCTCATAGATGTAGTGATGCAAAAATTTATTTATAAAATTTATTCTCTCTTTTTTTTTAATTTATTTACTATTTGCAAAAATCTAAATGTTAATGAATGGGCCAAATGAGCTAGATTAACAATGAATTAGGCTAAGGTAGTAGGACTAGGTTTTATTTTATTACAAAAGCCCAAATAAAAATATAAAAGCAATAATCAAAAATTAAGACCTTACATCTTTTTTTTTAATCATTTTTTATGCCACAAAAACACCCGAACAAAATACGGTATTTACACCGTATGATTCCTTTGTTTTGTTTTTTTTATGTGTTCCAAAACGTGCCAAAATACGTCGTTTCGAGCCAGAAACGTGTTTCTTTGGATCTGAAACGCATTGAGGCCACCAGTTAGTAGAACGACGTCGTTTTAGTTATTTTTAAAATCCCACTTACATGAAACGACATTGTTTTGCTAAGTGGCAATAATGCTGCCAAAAAATGACGTTATTTCTAAGTTTCTATATTCCTTCTTCTCCTAGCCCAAATTAAAATAATTCAATTTGAAGAAATATCGAGAAAGAGAGGGTAGAGACTAGAAACCCCAAATTTCCTCCTCTTTCTTGGTGCTGCATTTATGCTCCTCTATTGCTCCGCTAGCCACTCTTTGTTGTCGGCGCTTGAAGGGTTGCCACCTTTGAGGTAATATGATTTCATCTCCCTTTGATAATTCTGGTAGTTGTACTAGTAGACCTATTAATTCGGAATCATCATCTAATGTGCAAAAAGATGGGACTCCTCTTTGGGGGTATGTAACTATTATTGATCATAGAAATAGAATGAGTGGTGGGATTAAAAATTGGCAGTGTAACTTCGTAATAGAATTTTTCAAGGAACATATACTAGGGTTAGGCACCATTTGTTGAAAATTCCTGGATTGGATATACAAAGGTGTCCAAATGTGACTAATGGGAATATAGCATCAATGAAGGTCATGGTTGAGGTAGTTGAAGCTAGAAAAAAAGCCAAAGAAAGTTCCGTTACCTCACAGTCTTAGTCCTATGGTTAAGGAATCAATTGGGGGAAATAAAAGAAGGGTTATTGGTCCTCTTGAAAAAGCTTTTAACCAAGGAATTAGGGAACAGGTTAAGGTTAAAATTGCAAGGATTTTTATTCAGTTGGTTTGTCTTTTAATCTTGCACGTAATTCTCATTACATAAATGCATTTCAAATGTGTGCTACCAACCTTTTTTTTTTTTTGTGCCTCCTGGTTATAATGCATTAAGAACTACTTTGTTGCAAAGAGAGAGGGCAAATGTTAAGAGATTAATGGTGCCAATTAAAGAGACCTGAGAGGAGAAGGTTGCGTACAATGAGTGATGGGTGGACTAATGTTCAAAGGAGGCCACTAATTAATGTTATGGCTGCTTTTGGTGGTGGTTTTATGTTTTTGAGAGTTGTTGATGGTTCTATAGAATATAAAGATAAAAATTATATTATTCATTTGATGAGATCTGTAGTTCAAGAGGTTGGCCTAAACAATGTGGTGCAAATTATCACTAACAATGCCCTAGTTTGTAAAGCTGCTAATTTAATCATTGAAGCTGAATATCCTTCTATATTCTAGACCCCTTATGTGGTGCATACATTAAATCTTGCATTGAAGAATATTTGTGCTACTAAGAACACAAAGAGAAATGAGAATGTTTATAATCTGTCATTGGATCACTCAAGTTATTGAAGATGTTATGTTTATTAGGAAGTTTATCATGAATCATTCAATGAGGCAATCCATATTTAATGTATTTTTGCCTTTGAAATTGCTGGTCATTGTTGAAACAAGATTTGCTTCAAGTCTTCAACGATAGTGATGCTCAAAAGGCTAAAGCACATAAAGTGTGCTCTTCAAAACATGGTTATTAGTGATCAATGGACTAGTTATAAAGAGGATGATGTTGGAAAGGCTAGCTTTGGGAGAGGAACTATTTTGGATGAAGTCTGGTGGGATAAGGTCGACTTTATCCTTTCTTTTACAAAGCTTATGTATGAAATGCTTTGACTTTGTGATACTGATAAGCCTACATTACATTTGATCTATGGTGATATGATCCACAAAGATGCTAAGGATGCCCAAGTTCATGAGGTTCCAAGCCTTGGGTCAATTACTCGTTTAAGGGCCTAGAAATTCCAAACAAAGCTTGAACTAGTTCTTAGAGAGAATCTATCTCATTTGTAGGAATTAGAGACCAAAACAAAGGAGTTTTAGCCCATGTTGATCACATTACTCAATTGCTTGGAAGATTAATCAGAAAATTGATCACCGGAGGGTAATTATGGAAATTCATAACTTTTGACTAGTCAACAATTAACTAATTGAAGGTTTCAAAGTGAATTTAATGCTTATCTTGCAGTTTGTCGTTATTTCATGTTTATCTTGTAGATTTTACTTAAATGCTTTGTGTTTCCCATGCTTGGAGGGATGTTCCGCAGCTATCATTTACTATTTTATGTTTCCCATACTTGGAGGGTTGTTCCAAGATTAGTATTTATCTTTATGTTCTTGTAATGGATGGATATCAAAGATGTTGATTAATGAGTGCAGATTGCATTTTTATCTTAAAATTCTTATATGAACAATTCAGTTGTTTAGTGGCGAATTATTATCGATTCTTATCACTCTTCCTTCTTCTATCTTGTTTGTGGCGAGTTTTCTTATCAAAGTAAGAGTTGGTGTTTCTTTCTTTATTTCACCTTTTGGGCACACCATTTGGTTTTTGGGATTGTATGATTGGAGAAGTCAAGGCAGCCATATATTGACATGAAGGAAAGCAATCACATGACAAATCATCCTTTTATGATGTGGTGTATGAAATACTTCTTAATCGTTAGACAAAGAGTTATTCATTGTTGCATTGCTTGTCTCATTCAATAAATCCTAGGTAAATTTTATATCAATCTTCTTCATTTAATTTCTTAATTTTTTTTATATAAAATTTGAGATATATTGTTTCAATTTTTTTCTCCATATTATGTAGGTATTATAGTGAGAAATGGCTTAGTGAGGCAACAAATAGATTTGCTCCACATTAGGATAATGAAATATCCAAATAGAGGAATAGGTGTTTAAACATGTACTTTCAAAGTGATAAGGAGTTAACAAGGGTATAAAGTGAGTTCTCTGATTTCCCTGGAAACCTTGGAGATTTTTCTTGCCCTCAATCCATTAAAGATAGGGGGAGATTGGAACCAAAGTCTTGGTGGAATAACCATGGGGTTGCTGCCCCTTTGCTCCAAGCACTTGCTCTAAAGCTTCTTAACCAACCATGCTCATCATCTTGCTATGAAAAAAATTGGAGTACATACTCCTTTATCCATTCAATGAAGAGAAACTTGATGAATGCTCAAAGGGCTGAAGATTTAGTATTTGTTCATACAAACCTTCGTCTTTTGTCAAGGAAAACTAACAAATATTTAAGTGGAGGGACAAAAAATTTGGATGTTGTTGGAGATAATTGGGAGCTATTTGATGGGATTGATAGTCTTAAAGTTGCTAGCTTATCACTTGATGAACCTAAGATGAAAGCTATAATTATTGGTGATGGTGGGGATGAAAATGATGAAATTAATAGTGTTAGCATTTGTATTTTGAGTTAATACTTGTTAGTTGTTATTTATTTGCTAAGGATTAATGGTTGATATTTTGAATGCTTGGATATATACCGCACCTGCACTGACAAATTTTTATAAATTGACGCTTTTACTCACCCACACCCGCATCCACATGCGGACTATGTGATCTAGGGACTACATTGACAAAATGTTTCTTTGTGGAATGATATTGATAAATGGTATATGGACGAAAAACACCTTTTACTCTAAATTCTTCTATTTTATACTGTTAACAAACATTATTAAAAAATTTCCACATACTGAAAGTTTTCCTTTTCTGTATTGAACTGATTTTTTAAAGAGACCCTAGGATACTGTACAGATATGTATATAAACTTGAGCTGCAAGTTTAGTTAGTTAGTTAAATTTGTAGTTCAGTTAGTTAGTTAGTTATTAAACTGTAGTTACTTAGTCATTTAACTACGATTCCTTAGTTTATAATTAGTTGAGCTGGCATGCAACCACTCTAGTTTGACAACTAGGTAGATTTACTGTATATAAACAGTGTTCATGTACAATTTATTTTTAGATTAAATATACAATACAAAGAGTTTTTTCATCCTCTGGTTCTGGACTTCTTCTCTAGTTTTATCTGGTTTGTCTTCTCTTTTCTGGAATTTTACATGGTATTAGAGCAAATCGATCTAGATTTGCTAGAGTCTTCAACTTGTTGATTTCTTTGAGGTAGATTGAAGAAGTTGATCCTGTTCAACTTGAAGAATAGAAGTGAAAACTGCTTCGATGCAAACTGGAACTAGTTCGATGAACAGTGAAATGTCGAGCAATTCCAATGGAGATCCCATGGCATTGGCAAATTCATATCATCCTGTAATGCAACTTGTTACAACTCCTCTGATAGGTAACAATTATTTGTCTTGGAGTAGATCGATTAGTATAGCTCCAGGAGATAAGGTGAAGCTCAGATTCATCGATGGAAGGTGTAAAATGCCTAAAGAAAACTCTACTGAGTTTGATCAGTGGATTCGTGTGGATTGCATGATTAGATCATGGATTTTGAATTCAATTTCCAAAGATATTGTGGAAGCTTTTCTCTATGCATCAACTGCTAGAGACCTTTGGATGGAGTTGGAAGAAAGATTTGGTGAANGCCTAAAGAAAACTCTACTGAGTTTGTCAGTAGATTCGTGTGGATTGCATGATTAGATCATGGATTTTGAATTCAATTTCCAAAGATATTATGGAAGCTTTTCTCTATGCATCAACTGCTAGAGACCTTTGGATGGAGTTGGAAGAAAGATTTGGTGAATCTAATGGACCACAGATTTATCAAATCCAAAGAGAAATAAGCACTATTTCTCAAGGAAGTCAATCAGTAGTTAAATACTTCACCACTCTGAAGAAGCTTTAGGATGAGTTAATTTGCATACAACCAATCCCAAAGTGTACATGTAAGAATTGCACTTGTGATGTCTTAAAGAAGGTTTTTGATCTTGCTCAATCTAGCAAGCTATTGCAGTTCTTAATGGGGCTTAGTGATGATTATGATCAGGTAAGGAACCAAATTTTGGTTATGGATCCTCTGCCTTCAGTCAACAAGGCATACTCTATGATCTTGAGGATTGAAAAACAACGAGAAGTTCATCTTAGTTTGGCTAGGAAAGTAGAGAACTCTACCATGCTAGCAAGAACTCCTATGGGAAGAGGTTTAGGAGTTGGAAGAGGAAGTTATAAGAAGCCAGGAAACAATGAAAAGAAAAATGAGAAGTATGACAAGTTGTCTTGTGCTCACTGCAACACAAGTGGCCACACTAAAGACACATGCTTTAAATTGCATGGGTATTCGAATTGGTATAAAGAGCTCAAGGGACAAAGAAATCAAGCTATGGGAGGAAGGAATCTTGTGAATTTTGCTGACAACCCCTTGGATGCTAACATGAGCAATGCTGCAAGGAAAGACACTGATCAGAGAGCAACTTTGACAGAATTGATACAACAGGAGTTGTCAAAGATGTTGAAGGAGCAAGCAAATTTTGTACACCTTGAAAACTTTGCAGGTAACATTTCCAATACTGCTCTCCATTCTGTTAGGCATCTAGTTGATAATATGGAACTTGGATAGTAGACACGGGTGCATCAAACCACATGTGCACTAACATCACATTACTACATAACCTCAAACCAGTAACACAAAGTACTCCAGTATTTTTACCTGATGGATCAGTAAAATTGGTTCAACAAATAGGAGATACACACCTTAGTCCAACCATAACCTTGACTAAAACACTTTATGTCCCTAGTTTCAGATTTAATCTCCTTTCTGTGCGAAAACTATGCAAAATAGCACAACTTAAATTCATCTTTCTTCCTGACAAATGCATTCTGCAGGACCCACAGACTAAAGCTATTCTAGCAATTGGTAAAGTGGTTGGCAATTTGCACATTTTAGATAAAACTTCTTTCCATGCTTCAACATCCTTTCTTTCCTGTAATACCTAGACTGACTCAGTCATATCTCCATTTAATTCTGTTTGTAACTCCATCAAACTACCTTGTACTGTCTCTGGCAATTCAAATAAAATTTCTGCCTCTTTGTGGCATAACAGATTTGGCCATGCCTCTTTAAAGGCTTTACAGCATATTACCTTTTTAAAGGGTCTCGATACCACATTGCTTTCATCATGTGATATCTGTCATAAGTCGAAACAACATAGATTATCATTTCCTCTTAGTAACATTAAGTCAAAATCTCCATTTGACCTTTTGCATATCGATTTATGGGGACCATACAGTAAACCTTCTATTACAGGAGCTCATTACATGCTCACTGTGGTTGATGACTGCAGTAGAGCAACTTGGGTTTTTCTGCTTACTCATAAACACCAAACATTACAGACTTTGAAGGTTTTCTTTCAAATGGTGTACAATCAATTTCAACAACAAATTAAATGCATTAGGACAGACAATGGTTCTGAATTCACTAGCAATGAGTGTCAATCCTTTTTAGCTCAATTAGGCATCATGCATCACAGAAGTTATGTTTACACTCCCCAACAAAATGGAATTGTTGAAAGGAAACATAAGCATATTTTACAGATTGCAAGAGCCTTAATGTTTGAAGCACATTTACCTATCAGATTTTGGGGTCATTCCCTTTTAATGGCAGCCTATCTCATTAATCGAATTTCTACTAATTTTTTAGATTGGAAAACACCCTACGAGGTCTTGCATAATAAACAACCTGGTTATAAGCTCTTAAAATGTTTTGGTTGTTTATGTTATGCCACCAACACCAAGCCACACAAAGACAGGTTTGAGGTCAGGGCATATAGGAGCATTTTTGTGGGTTTTGTCACAGGTCAAAAGGCCTATAAAGTGTATGATTTAGACAATCATCAATTTTATACTTCTCGTGATGTCATTTTTCATGAAAATACCTTCCCTTATGCTAATGCTCTTTCTGGTGACAGTGATGTCTCTCTCCCTCTTCCTTTTTCTTGAATCTGAAATTTCTAATTCTCCTCCTGTCACCATTCATATTCCTACTGATATTGCTACTGAACAACTTGGCATTACCTCCCCTAACTCCAACTTGGATTCTCTACTACCTCACCTACTCCACCTCTTTCTTCCTCAACCCCTACTGTTCCTTCTCATAATTTTAGACACAGTACTCGACCAAGGTTCAAACTTGCCTGGATGCATGATTTTGTGTCTGATGTGACAATTCCTTCAGACTTACCAACTGCTATTCCCACTTCACTTACTGATATCACATCAGGTTCATCATTTTACACACCCCCCACCTTTCCCTACCATCATTCCCCACTTTTCACTACCACATATATGTCTTTTCTTGCAAATGTGTCCACTGTTCCTAAACCACATTCATATCATCATGCTAGCAAAAATGACAAATGGGTTGAGGCCATGAACAAGGAGTTGGAGGCCTTAGAATCTAATCATACCTGGGATTTAGTCACTTTACCTCATGGCAAGAAAGCCATTGGTTCCTAGTGGGTTTATAAGTTGAAGTATCTGCCCGATGGCACTGTAGATCACTATAAAGCCAGATTAATGGCTAATGGTTACCATAAGATTGAAGGTATCCACTATAAAGATAGTTTTTCTCTTGTAGCAAAGCTGGTCACAGTGCACATCTTCCTGGTTGTTGTTACTGCTCAGAATTGGCCTTTACATCAGCTTGACATTAATAATGCCTTCCTCCGTGGTTATCTAGATGAAGAGGTGTACATGCAGCCTCCTCAGGGTTATGCTCAAGCTAAAAGCAATGAAGTTTGTTTGGTCAAGAGATCTCTATATGGCTTAAAATAGGCATCTTGCTAGTAGAACATTGAGTTTTGCTCTAAACTTCAAAGCTATGGTTTCACACAAAGTGCTCATGATCATTGCTTATTCACCTTGCCCACTTCGGATTCTTTTCGATGATGTTCTTGTCACTGGAACACATGAGCCAGACATTCAGAAAGTCAAAGAATTCCTTCATGCTTCATTCACCATCAAGGACATGGGCTATGCCAAATATTTCCTTGGGCTTGAGATTGCACGTGGGCCTTCTGGCACTTATGTCTCTCAACGGAAGTATGTCCTAGATATTCTCAAGGATGCTAGTCTCCTTGGTGCAAAACCTGCTGCTACCCCATTACCAAAGGGTTAACACTTCTCTTCTGCTGGTACTACATTGCTTGAACCAGAAAGGTATCAAAGGTTAGTTGGGAGATTGCTTTATCTCAACCTCACCAGGCCTGATATTACTCATGTTGTTCAACAACTTAGCCAATTCCTCCACTCTCCCACTCAGACACACTGGAATGGAGCAATTCATGTTCTTAAGTACCTAAAAGGAACCCCATCTAGAGGATTGTTTTTTCCTTCTGCCACTGACACTTCTCTTACAACATACTATGATGTTGACTGGGCAGCTTGCAAGGATTCTAGAATTTCTATCACAGGTTATTGTATTTTTTTGGGAGCTTCATTAATTTCTTGGAAAACCAAGAAGCAATCCACTGTGAGAAGGTCTTTAGCAGAGGCTAAATATTGTAGCCTTGCCACCACTGTTTGTGAATTGAAATGGATTAGTTACATTCTCCAAGACTTTAAAGTCCATGTTCCTTTACCAATTTCCCTCTGGTGTGACAATTCTGCTGCATTACATATCATTGCTAATCTTGTTTTTCATGCGCGCACCAAGAACATAGAGATTGACTACCATCTGGTGCGTGATCATTACAAAACTTGTTTTGTTCTCCCTTGCCATGTGTCCACCAAACATCAACTTGCAGATGTCTTTACCAAGAACCTTGGTGGTCCGCAATTCACCTCTATTGTGTCCAAGTTGGGCTTGGTTGATTTTCATCATTCCCAAGCTCCAACTTGAAGGGGGGCTGTACAAATATGTATATAAACTTGAGCTGCAAGTTAGTTAGTTAGTTAAATTTGTAGTTCAGTTAATTAGTTATTTAACCATAGTTACTTAGTCATTTAACTACAATTCCTTAGTTTATAATTAGTTGAGTTGGCATGTAACCACTCTAGTTTGGCAGCTAGGTAGATTTACTGTATATAAACAGTGTTCATGTACAATTTATTTTTAGATTGAATATACAATACGAAGAGATTTCTCATCCTCTGGTTCTGGACTTCTTCTTCTCTGGTTCTATCTGGTTTTTCTTCTCTTTTCTGGAATTTTACATACCTAATTGTTGGTTTTCTGCAAGCTTTCTTTAGCAGAAAAAACGCATCTTCCCAAATCTCTTCTTCCATATTGTTGTGATCCTGATTACGTCATTTTGGTTTTAAAAATCACAGATCACACATAATAAGCAGCGTCCAATGGATGAATTAGAGAAACATGGAGAGCAAGAAGGCAAAAAGGAGCTGGGGAATACAAGATTGTGGTCGTAAATGATATTTGGGAATATAAAGGTTTTGTTATTGTTAGATCAAAAATATAATAATCAAGGAGACAGAAAAATTAGAGAAGTCGAAATGGAAGGGGAAGAGGACCCATTAAAAAAAAAAAACTACTGCAACAATTTCTATTGCCTACCCAAATATAAATTAGGGGAAATGAGTCAAATCACCAAAAAGGATAGCTCATGACTGAAAAAAATAAATCTCATCAGAATATAACAATGGTAAAATGCTTCCTTAGTTCCAGATTGTTTCTAGTTCATTCTAACCAACTGATAGAATTTAAAAGTATTAACTAACAAATAAATCTTTTATGGCACTAATTGATAGTTATATAGGAACAAAAATGAATAAAACGCTCATGTTAAAGTTGAGAATGGGATTGCAAAGAGTATTTCATTATAACGCAGAGGGATAATATCTTATGAAATATAAAGTGATATAGAAATTACATTCTCATTCGTACCGATGAATTTGAAATCATCATAGTGCACCTAATTTATTCGTCTTTACTGGTTAAGAGGACATACATGATAAATCATTCTAGTATTTGAAGCTTAATTTCGCAAGCTAGACTGATAATGGTATATATGCTTTCCATCTATTTNACAAAAATGAATAAAAAGCTCATGTTAAAGTTGAGAATGGGATTGCAAAGAGTATTTCATTATAACGCAGAGTGATAATATCTTATGAAATATAAAGTGATATAGAAATTACATTCTCATTCGTACCGATGAATTTGAAATCATCATAGTGCACCTAATTTATTCGTCTTTACTGGTTAAGAGGACATACATGATAAATCATTCTAGTATTTGAAGCTTAATTTCGCAAGCTAGACTGATAATGGTATATATGCTTTCCATCTATTTCTAAGGGTAAAATTTAAGTAAAGTTCCTTATGTACTTGTAGTATTGTTCTCTTTTTTTTGTATGAAAATATAATATGTGGACTATGGAAAACTTTTAGAACTGAAATGGAACCAAACAAAGATTTGGGATGAAAATAGAATCGAAGGTAAAGTTATGGGATGAAAAAGCCTATTTTGTCTATCTTTGTTGCTGTGTAAAATGCATGATCCTCTCTTTTTTTTAAAAAAAGTTATTGGTTTAATTGTGCTTTAGATCCTTATAGTTTGAGCAAATTTTAAGTAGACCTCTATAATTTGTTTCCTTCTTAGTGAGTCATTATTCTTTCATTTGCATATAAATAAATTTCTATTGTTAGTCTCAATTATAACGTTAGTGGGCAGTTGAATTGTCAAACGTTATACACATTTAAGGAACATTGAAGCCTAATTGGCACAAATTTTAGCCAAGTTAGCATATGATAGTTGCCCACAGAGTCCCCACCCATCATATGTAAGTCACGTGAGCCACTTCCACTCCACTTTTTTTCCCTCTTTCTTTTCATTCCATCCCCAATTTGTTGTCTGTCCATATTCAATTCCTGAGGGGGAGAGCACTTGAATTGGATCTCAATTTCATATATTGATTTTAATATCTAATTAATGGGGGTGTAAGTTTAGTAATCCAATTTTCAGTCTGAATCAGAATGCTTGCGTAATAACATTTCACTTGATCAACGGTTACTCCAAACTCCAATTAAAGTCTTTTTTTAGTTGTTAATTGTTATTACAGTGCTGGGGTTGCCTTCCAAAGAGTGATAACGCCTGCTGCAGAGAGAATGGGATGAGTAGGATGACAACTGCATGTAACACCTGAGGTCATCACACATCAATTTCAGGATCCCTTCGTCGATTTTCGATGCATGTAACAACTTTCTTCTGACTACAACCACCAGCATCATGTGCAACTTTGTATAACTGAAAATTTTGACTCGCTTGAATGATCTTCTTTCTCAGTACAATCACCAGCATTATGTGATATTTTGTATAACTGAAAATTTTGACTCGCTTGAAAGATCTCATATGCATAAGTTCCAAGAAAACTGAAGGCTGTAGTCTAAAGAAGAGGCCAAATGTCATGTAACTGAACTGCAAGATAGTGAATTGCTTTGACCTAGAGAAAAAAAAAAAAATTCTATTATTGCCACCAACCAGTGCGTCGTCTGACTTTTATTGCCATCTTGTTATCATTGACGGGGCTGCTAATAATGGTGAAAGAACTGATAGTAGAAAATTCATGCTGATCTGGTTGTGAATTAATAACATGTAGAATTCTTATAGGCCAGCTTTAACAGTAAGCTCTAAAAACTGTTTGTGAAAGAACTGATACTTGAGAATTCATGCTCTGTTTATGAAGGTTCGATTATGTGAGATGCGATAACTTCATTTGATTTTAGCAAGTAGGATACGAGGACTGAATACAATTTGAACAAGTGGGATGTGAAATGTGAAGAAAGAACAGCAGAGAACATCACCATTGGGGACTGAATTTAATTTAATTTAATTCAAGGAACTGAGACAAGAGGTATGAAACTCCTTTATGAAACACTAATCCCCTACAAATTGGGGAAAAAAATTGGAGTCAAAATTCCTCACGTGACTTGGATGTGATGGGTAGAAACCGCATCCATGTGGGGGTCATGCGAGCAACTAGTCAGATGCTAACTTGGCTAAAATTTGTGCCAGCTAAGCTTATATTTTCACCAAATCTGCATAATGTTTGACACCAAAAGTTATTTATTTATTTTGGTTACCAAAAACTTAGAAATTAGTTGTGTTGCACCAGAACCTAAAGCAAAGTTTATGTTAAATGTCTTACCAATAAATTCTCATTGCCATGAATATAAGCCATTGAGGGAGGAATTCGAGTTTCACACCGAATCAAGCACCCATTGACTTAAAAAACTTATTTAAGCCAAGTTGAAATTTGAATTTTTTTTTTTAACATGTGGAAACTAAATTTATGGCTTCAAATTCTCATTTACTTTAGACAAATTTTGAGAAGTATTTATTTGTTCTTTCTAGTCTTACTTTAAACATTTTTGCTCAATTATAAGGACCTAAAATATAATTAAACCAAATTTTTTTTTTTTTGGTTACACTGAAAATTTAGAAATTAGTTATGTTGCGCCAGAACATAAAGTAGAGTTCATGTTGAATGTCTTGCCAGCAAATTCTCACTGCCATGAACCCAAGCCATTGAACGAGAAATTCGAGTTTTTCAATCCGAATCAAGCACCTATTGACTTCAAAAACTTAATTATGCCAAGTTAAAAATTGAGTGTTTGTTTAACTTGTGGAAACTAAATTTATGACTTATGTTCAAATTGTCATTTACTTCAGAGTTTAGATATATTTCGAGAAGCATTCATCTCTTCTTCTGGTCTTACTTTAAACATTGAGCAATCCGGAAAACACTCTTAGCTACTATTTCTCTAGAAACTGAAAATGTAAATCTAGTATAAAATTAAGTTGCACCTTTATTTAGATGTAATGCTTCTGGCTACATAGGAAAAAATATATTTAGCAATATCACATTTTCTGGAATCACATGGCTGAGAACAGACATGTAACAATCACTATGCAAGGCATTCGCATCTGCAATTGTAACAGACAGGCTCGTCTCCTATTGGGCATTTCAGCTTAGAGCAATCTCTATCTTGAGAGCAATTGCATTCGTTCGTCACTATTGCCTCAGCTTTGGCTACCCTTGGAAATGAATTGCCTGCAATATATTTCATATATATAATTTTTTTTTTTTTTTGGTACACCAGAAGAAGGGAAAAAAAACTAAAATCTAATGAAAACTACAGAGGAAGCATCTGCAATAAAAGTCAACTGGACAATCCGAAGCGAAGAAAGAAGAGTAACCATTTCATATATATAACGCCATATGAATTTGTATATAAAATTGATCACAAAAGCAAATGGAAAAGAAAAGAGTTTTGTATATAAGGAGGGAGAAAGTACCATCAGAAGCTGCCGAGCCTGCCAAAACAAGAACGATGACTATGACAGCTAACTTGAAGCAAATTCTCTCCATCTTTTGTTGGATTTTTAGCGAAGGCTGGAATCCGAAATATTGGATGTTCACCCTGTGAATTTGTTTTTAATAGAGGGCAGGGTCATATTTCGGAATCTTAATATAATGATTGTTATTTATAGTTGGTTTTTAAGTGTATAGTACGCGTACAATTCGCGTACAGCAGTAAGTTTTCAAAAACCATCTTCTTCTCTCAAATAAAAGCTAAAATACGCGTTTATTTCATCCCCACCATTAGTCGGCAATAAAACGAGTTCTGTAGTCTGTACCACTTCAATTGTTTTAAAAAAATTAAATAGTTAATTCTTGGGCTTGGGTAGTTGTGTCTTGATGAAAGACTAAAAGTTAACTTAATTTATATTAAAGTATTAGGTAGAAGAGAGGGTTATGCACTTTGTAGTGATTTGACTGCTTTTTTTTATTTTATTGGTTTGAACGATGTATTTTATGCCATAAGTATTTTTTAGACAAAAATTTGTATTACATGTGTACATATTTCTTAACATTTATTTCTCATCCCGTATTAAATATCCAAATTGATAATTTGAAATGAGTTACAATACGCATAATTTACTCCTAAAGTTCAGAAAGGCACTTTAATGCTGATGCATACTTCAACGGAATACATTACGTTTGGGTATCCAAAATCCTATTTTAAATGGGACTAATTAAAGAGAATTGAAAATGGAAGGACTGGAAGGATTCAAACTGACCATTATTCTGTAAGAGGAGACAATAAAATAGAAAGAAAAATGTTTGGTAGTTAGAATTTGTTGTTAAAATTGCGCTAGAATGATGTAGACTAACAATTACCATTTGATATATATGTGATTTCTATCACTTTGTTTCTTCCAACAATTACCTTCAATTCAAATAAGATTCTAGCAATTTTTTCTCTAAATATAAATAACATTACTCAAATAGAAATCATCATCATTTGCATTCGATGCTTACTTGTTTTGCAATTATTTTAATCTCAAATGGCACTATGTTGAATTTTAAAGTGAAAGAGAAATGTAATTCTAGATCTCCAAACAAAGTTTTTCAACTAATTAACTCTTAAGGCACTATGCACGGCAATTAATATGGGTCACCATCAATAAATACATTTTTGTCCACACAACTTAATCCTACCAAATTTAGCCAACCTTGTTGCCCTTAATCATCATCATGGTCATCACCATCACCATCATCATTTTTTCTTGGCAACTCCATTTACGTGCAAAATTCCTTATTGCAATGAAGCTTAGTCAAGATTCAATTGGGAAATCTCCTTACATTATGTATTTGTAGAAAATAATCTTCCAAGTTCCCAAGCTTGAATTGTCTCCTATGACTGAATAATCTAGTGTCCACGGTCAACTCTAAAATGAGCAATTAACCTCCTGATCAATACTATAAATTAGAGGCTTTCTCAGTTTTCATGTCATATACTTTCATGCACATCACCACCAACTAAAATGAAGTCTCTAAGCTCATATTTTTCTATTGTTATTATTGCGTTTTTATCTGCATTCGCACTGACATCTTCTGCTGCTCGTACCCACGAATCCTTTCTTCAATGTCTTGACCTTCATTTCCGTAACTCCACTTCAATCTCTAATACTGTTTACACTCAGAACAGCTCCTCTTATTCATCTATATTGCAGTCTTCTATTCAAAATCTCAGATTTGCATCCACCACAACTCCGAAACCCCTTGTCATCGTGACACCTATGGAAGTATCCCAAATCCAAGCATCCATAATTTGTTCCCAAAAGCACGGTTTACAAATTCGAACCCGGAGCGGTGGACATGATTATGAGGGTCTCTCATATGTGTCTGAAGTTCCATTTGTTGTCATTGATCTCATAAATCTTCGTGCAATCGAGGTAGATAAAGAAAATAGCACTGCATGGGTGCAATCTGGAGCAACTATTGGTGAAGTTTATTATAGGATTGCTGAGAAAAGCAGAATTCTTGGCTTTCCAGCTGGTGTTTGCCCAACTGTGGGTGTTGGTGGACATTTCAGTGGTGGAGGCTATGGCTACTTGATGCGTAAATATGGCCTTGCTGCAGATCGTATAATTGATGCCCACATAATTGATGTGAATGGTGGACTTCTTGAC
The DNA here is from genome assembly GCA_003255065.1 of Cercis canadensis. Lineage (NCBI taxonomy): Eukaryota > Viridiplantae > Streptophyta > Magnoliopsida > Fabales > Fabaceae > Cercis > Cercis canadensis. The sequence continues at coordinate 370,038 of QAOA01008826.1, forward strand.
AAAGAAGCCATGGGTGAGGACCTCTTTTGGGCCATTAGAGGTGGTGTAGGGGCAAGCTTTGGTGTCATCTTGGCATGGAAGATAAGATTGGTTCCTGTCCCATCAACTGTGACAGTATTCAATGTTCCTAGGACATTGGAACAAAATGCAACCAAGCTTGTCCATAGATGGCAATTTATGGCAAGCAAACTTGATAAAGACATATTCATTAGGATTAACTTGCAAAGGACAACTTCAAGTCAAGAAGGAAATCTAACTATACAAGCTTCATTCAGTTCCATGTATCTTGGAAGTGTAGATAAGCTCCTTTCCTTGATGCAAGAGAGCTTCCCTGAATTGGGTTTAACAAGAGAAGATTGTATTGAGATGAGCTGGATTGAATCCATTCTCTACTTTGCTGGATTTCAAGGAAAACCCCTTGAAGTTTTACTGAACCGAACTCAAACCGCTAAGTATTTTTTCAAAGCAAAATCTGACTATGTGACAGAACCCATTCCTGAGATTGGGTTAGAAGGGATATGGCCAATGCTTTATGAAGAAGAGGCACAACTTGGTATAATTGAACTCAGTCCTTATGGGGGAAGAATGGATGAGATTTCGGACTCCGAAATTCCATTCCCACATAGATCTGGAAACCTATACAATATTCAGCACTTGGTGTATTGGCAAAAAGAAGGGGATGAGGTAGCACAAAGGTATATTAATTGGATTAGAAGACTTTACACTTACTTTGCTCCTTTTGTTTCAAAGTCTCCTAGAGCTGCATATATCAATTATAGGGACCTAGACATAGGAATGAATAACAATGGATACACAAGCTATAAGGAAGCTAGCATTTGGGGGGTTAAGTATTTCAAGAACAATTTCAACAGGTTAGTGAAGGTGAAGACTAAGGTTGATCCTCTTAACTTCTTCAGAAATGAACAAAGCATACCTTCTCTTCTGGGTTGGAGGAAGAATGGAGGAAACTAGAGATCCTTGGGTTTATACTGTGCTACACAACCATATAATAAGGGCAATAATAACTCTCTTCCGTGGTCAATGCAACAGCATTTGACCACAACTGTTGTTCATATCAAACTGCTCTCTTTTCATTTGATTTTCTGTAATTTCTTTTTTCAAACTATGGTAGACATTTGTGTAAATTATACCTAGTTGGGTTGAAAATTTAATTTATTAAATATAGTCAATAAAATTGGACCAGCTCCCTTTTTTTTTTATTGTTCTGGCTGAAAATCTATTATTTTTAGTAGTAGGTTTATATATTTCAAAATTTATTATTGTAAATTTATTGATCTTAGAACACGACTATATGAATGTAAATGAAAGTTAACACTACTTATGATGAATTAGCACAAGAGATAAATATACATGTATAACACAATTTATAGCAAAATAAAAATTACCATAAGGTCAAGTCTTCAACCAATAAGCACATTGAACTTCAACTTTCAATGTACCATAACAAATTAACCAACATAAATATAAAGATAAGGTGAAACAAATTAATCAAAAAAATTATTATAAAAAAATAATCATGAAAATATCCCAGCAACCGAATGCATACCCCTAATTCTAGGACTTAATCAGCTTAATTTTTTATCAGCAAATGATTAATTTCCTATGGTATGTCGTAGTAGATTTATTGTTACCACTTCTTGAACTCAGTAGGTTACTTAGGCACCTTGATAAGAATTAAGCTATAATGTTTTAGATTTGAATTATAATACTTTCTACATATTAAAAAGATAAAATTAGAAAGGAAAGTTCTAGTTGCTTGTATTTTTTGAGTGACATATATTTTTTGACTTTGAATTATTTCTTAAATCTCACTTTAGTCATTAATTTATATTTTTGTGTCACTTTCATTCTCAAATAATTANTGTGTCACTTTCGTTCTCAAATAATTATTATGCCCGCCAAATTAATTTTTTAAGTGATCAATTTTTGTGTTATGAGAGACTGATTTGGCAAGTAATGTGATTATTCAAGGATTAAAATAACAAAAATAAATAAATCAAATACTAAAGTGACATTTCAGAAATAATTCAATGATGCAAATAGTATTTTACTCGTATTTTTATTTTTACTTTTTGTTAGGTAATTTTTTTTTTCTAGTTTTATTTACAATGCTACAATAAACCAGATATTTATACAATTGAAAGTGGAAGCTATGTGTTTTTAAGGGGACATATCAATAGTTGAACGGTAATAAGTATTCTGTATCAAAATTCTATTGGGACCAGAATTTGTGGGGATTATGGAAATGGATTGGGTCCCTCCTCCATATAGTCTTAAATGGACTTAAAGGGTAAAAATGAAGTGGAAGTAGTGCTCGATTTTTAACTGAATGAGTTCCTAAATCTCTCATACCAAGATTTAGAAGGGATCAACAAGAAGAATGGAGTTACTAAAAATTATTAGAACCTTTCATTTTCATATATTTTTTAAATATTTATTACTAATATATAAAACTTTTTGAGGGAAAAAAATTTATTTAGTTACTAAAAATTAGAGTTAGACCTTGATTCTTGAGTTGCCAAACAAAAAAAAAAGTTCTTTGAGCAATTAGNAAAAAAAGTTCTTTGAGCAAATAGATAAATTAGTGTGGAACTTTATATTTAATAACTATTTTAGTTATTGGATGGTTATTTAAACTATTTCACCCTATCAATGCTATTTCTAACAACAACAAAGCTCGTCTTTCTCCTAATTTTGTTTCTTATTTGATCTAAATCCATTTCCAATGCATATTCATATATACTAAATAACAAACTCTTAATACATAGACATACATTTATATATATGTTCATATTCATATTAAATTAATGTCATTCCTTTCACACTTCATCTATCGGCTAAAGAAGTAACACCCACGTGACATGCATGCAGCACAGTAACCACATTCAGTTGCAGCAATAAACCCACGTGATATGCATTCAGCAGTAGTAACTGCATTCTGTTATCTCTCATCATTCTGCTTATCTTAATCTTATTTTCAAATGTATACATATCTAAATATCAGAATAGTCTCTAGGTTTGTTACGCAAAGCCTGTATATAAGTTGCCTGTAACTCACAGAATAAACATACATCAGTCTTCTGCTTTTATACAAACTTCTATATGGTATCAGAGCTATATACGCTCTAATCAGCTTGATAATCGATCCAAACCTTCTCTTTTTTTGTTGCTTTCAATGGCCGGCTCCACCCCTCTCACTTCCATTCCTTTTAATCCTACAAACAACCCCACAGAACTCATCACCATCAATGTCTCCAACCTGGTCATTAAGCTGACTAGCAACAATTATGTTGCTTGGGCTAAGCAGATGAAATCCATGTTGATTGGATATAACTTAGTCGGTTATATCAGTGGCTCCAACCCGTGTCCTCCTCCCACTATTGAGTGTAATGGTGAGGTAGTTGAGAATCCCCTCTGTACGTTTTGGGTTCGCCAAGACCATTTTTTGCTGCTAGCTATCATGGCAGCTTGCGATAATGATGCACGTGCTATCATTTCTCAAGCCTCAACCTCTCAAGAAGCTTGGGACCACCTCC
>QAOA01008826.1:376850-393976 GCA_003255065.1 Cercis canadensis
TTTTTTTTGGTTTCCCACCAATGTCTGGGCTTCGCCCGACTAATCCGGTTTCGAGCCGGAAAAACCACAAGGGCAGCAAAGCTCTCCCAACAGACGCAGCTGGATATCCAAAGGCTCGAACCCGAGACCCTTGGATTAATTTAAGAATATAATTAAAGACAAAAACATTATGTATGTATGAGAAAAAAGGTGATGCCTATGTGATTGGATTTTCACTTACTAATATTGTTCACTACGGCAAAGTATTCTCCCAAGTTTGTGGGAATATATTAACATTATTTTCAATTATATTTTTTTAATTTATATAGTAATATATCATAAATATTGATAGTGTCTCAATGAGACATTTTAGTGGTTGAACTCTTGTTACTTTATAGTAAATGTATCTAATTGTGTTGTCTTCAATGAGAAGACAAAAAGAATATTGATATTTTAATTTTTTATGATAATAATTTTAATTATACATAAAATTAAATATAAATGATTGCCCCCACTAACCTTGAGTATCGGTTCTGCCATTAACTTATTTTATTCATTGAAAAAATAAAGCATAAGCTCACTCTTTTTTTAATGAAAATACTTAATATAAGATATGGAAAAAATTTAGGAACCAACTAGGCTTGGCTAGAACCAAAGGCATGATTTATAAATCCATGAGAAAATGCCTAAAATTTCATGATAAATGGGTTTTTCATGGATTTTTTCATGGATTTTGGAGCAAGAGAAAAACTCTCGTGATAAATCAAATTTCTCACGAAAAAGAGTGACCGTGAGAAAAATTTTCACAAACTTACTATGGGCATGAGAAATATTGTAAAAAATTTCCATGCCTATTTCTTGGGAAATTTCTCACGGATTTTTGTTCGTGAGAAATTCCTCAAGTTTTTTTTTTTTTTTTGCTGATTTCTTCATAATAAGGAAATTACAAAGAGGGAAAATAAAAATTCGAAGAAAAATTAACAAAAAATCATACATTATCACATTTAAACAAACTTTATATAGTTTGATCTTAGAAACTAACTCAAGCAATGATTACTATAAGAAACTAACTCTAAATTAATAAAATTTCTCAACCCTAGACTTAAAACAAAACAGAAAAATCTCAACAAAATAAACAAATATAGAGACAATCTTTTAGCTATTATGCACTATCATTGATTTTTCCCAGGATTTGGTACAAAGTCGGCAAAATTTCCTTCACCGCAAACTGCAATATGCTCTTAGTGCATTTTTCCCAGCTTCTCAATTGCCTTGTTGATGACTTCATAGTCTGCACCTTTTTTTAGATATACTCTACAATAAAGACCCTATTGCTCAACCTTCTCCTTGGCCAAGTGTCTACTCAAGACTACATATGTGCAATTGAGAATGGTCGTTGAAAGCATAAGTCAAGTAAGGACAAATAATTCAAAGCTAATCACACATTGCATACTTAATTGTAACCCTCTTTTGTGATACCTAATGGCATAATCAGTCTCTACTAGGAAGTTACTAACTAGAGCCCATTCTCAACCCCAACAACACCACCCCCACCCCCCTTCCCGGCAAAAAAAAAAAACACAAAAACACACACACACACACACAAACACAAAAACAAAAACAAAAAAAACAAAAAAAAAAAAAAGGCTTAAGGGACCAAAATAAAGAATGTTCAAATGGAGAGATACCCGTGCCACGAACCTCGGAGAGAAAATATCATTTTCAATGTTTAACCTTTATATCAGCTAAGCTCTCATTCTCAAACTTTCCTCTAGATTAGATTAGATTCTCAATGGAAAGAGCATATTACTCCATATAGCAATTTCCATAGTCTAGTTTGCTAATGTCACACCTTTTTTAATGTTTAAATATGATATAGACTAAATTACCTTCATTTAAAAATATTTTTTTTAAAAAATTAACTAATCATATATTCTATTTCTAACTAAAAAATGGAGCTACAATTANCCATGCTACATAGGTTGCTGATGTAGATAGGGTGGAGCTTAATATTTGGATAAGTTTGGAGTTTAAACTTCAAGACAATTGAGAGTAATTTTTTTTCTTAACTTGTAATAGTAAAAAATCCCTTTTAAGATTTGAATTTACAGAGATTTATTCAACAAAATAATAAAAAAAATTTGAGAAGAACAACTTTACTTTATTAATTTAAGAATATTTTTTTTGGTTTCCCACCAATGTCTGGGCTTCGCCCGACTAATCCGGTTTCGAGCCGGAAAAACCACAAGGGCAGCAAAGCTCTCCCAACAGACGCAGCTGGATATCCAAAGGCTCGAACCCGAGACCCTTGGATTAATTTAAGAATATAATTAAAGACAAAAACATNAATATAATGAAAGACAAAAACATTATGTATGTATGAGAAAAAAGGTGATGCCTATGTGATTGGATTTTCACTTACTAATATTGTTCACTACGGCAAAGTATTCTCCCAAGTTTGAAGCATAATAAACAAAAATAGGAAGTGAGCAATTGAAGCAAAGCATAAAGGTCCAAACATCATACCCTGAATCCATCTTCATGTGATGAGCATTGAAGAAAAAAATTGTAGATGGTACCAAAGTAATGTCAAAGTATTTGACATACACTTCAATGTAATGCTAAATGTGAAAGCTCAAATATACACTAAATGGAAAAAAAAAAATATCAACTAACCAATCAGATAAGGAATGCCCAGAAGCTCAATGATGTTCTATGAAGCCAAAGTTAGATTTTAAGTGCCGCACAAATCTCTACAAATTTAATACCCAGCCCATCAGGTTTAGAGATAAGCAGCCCATTGGCTTCTCCAAACCTAAGGCCACATATGCTCTTTGTTCCTAGGAATCACAAACAAATGCCTAAACAAAATTTATCCAAAAAAAAACAATACAACAATTCCAATTCATGCTTAGTATAATTTGAGATTGATTCATATGGTTCTATAGTACCTAGGTGTTGGATTCGGTGTTGGATTCCTAAATTTAAGTTCAATTTCTAATGTTGATATATAAATAATTTTGATTTTAGGACTTTGAGTNACAAATTTAATACCCAGCCCATCAGGTTTAGAGATAAGCAACCCATTGGCTTCTCCAAACGTAAGGCCACATATGTTCTTTGTTCCTAGCAATCACAAACAAATGCCTAAACAAAATTTATCCAAAAAAAAAAAACTACAACAATTCCAATTCATGCTTAGTATAATTTGAGATTGATTCATATGGTTCTATAGTACCTATGGTGTTGGATTCCTAAATTTAAGTTCAATTTCTAATGTTGATATATAAATAATTTTGATTTTAGGACTTTGAGTTGTTTCCTTGATTGATAATACTTGGTTCGATCGTGGATTATGCATTTTCGAGTTTGTCAATCTTCTCTAGCAGCCCTCCATTTTTATTTTCTAGATGTAGCTACAAAGCTCTAATTTTAGTGATTCTTGATTTGGTAGAACCAGTAGACTTGTATATCATATGTGTAAAATTTTTATAGCCAAATTTCCTTTCTTTTTATTCCCAGTGATTATTTAACTGCTATTTTTGGGCTGTCAGTCTTCCTTGGCATCCCTCCATTTTTTATTTTCTAGATAGAGCTATAGAGCTCCAATTTGAGTGATTCTTGCTTTCCTAGAACCAGAATCTGTATTCCTCTTATGTATAGAAATTTCATGGCTAGATCATCTTTCCTCTACTCCCAATTTTTCTTTAAATTTGATTACTTTTCTGCTATTTTGGGTCTGTTAATCTTCTCTGGCAACCCCTAATTTTTATTTTCTATATGGAGTTACAGAGCTCCAATTTGAGTTATTTTTATCCCGTTAGAGTGGGGACACATATGGCTCTTATGCATAAATTTCTCAAGGAAAAATTCCTCATCATTTATTTCCAATTTTTATGTGAATAGGACAGATGTTCTGCACTGCCAGTACTGCTAGTCAGTATTGTCAGTGCTTCATCTTTTATCTCTAATTTGAGCTATAGAACTTCGTTTTACATTATTCTTACCTTGTTAGAACTATAAGACATGTGTCTTCGATGTGTGCAATTTTCAAAATTTATGCTTGTCTCCCATATTCTCAATTTTAATTTGAATGTGGCAATTTTATTACTATTTCTGGTCCATTTTCCCTTGCTCTTCTTACATTATTTAAAGCTTGTTCCATGTTGTTTTCTTGACTATTTTTGAGTAATTTAATTCATAACCTTAGCTTTGTTTTATATTGGTATCTTATTGGATTAATTGCATATAGTTAATGCTGGCTCTTGTTCAAAGCTCATTCTAGTTTGATTTAGTGACTATTTTGAAATTTGTTACTTAATTTTCTTGAGAGTTCTTGCTTGGCTACTGCCCTGCCCTCATCTAAAGGGTTATTTTGTCTTTCCTTTTAGTTTATTCAGATTCAATTTTAAAGTTGATTTTCATTCATAATTCCTCTTGTTGAAAGTTCTATTTTGGTTGTGTTAGAGGTGCTACATTTTACTTGCTAGGCTTTCGATGATGTTCTTTCATTATTATCTTCACTAATCATTGTTTCTATGAGTGCTTAAGTTTTTATTGATAATGTTGGTGAGACTATGTAATGCAAGGGAATCTTTGAAAATTTGAAGTTTGAGACCAATGGAAAGCTCGAAGCTCGAAGATTATTTTGTTATTATTTTACATTTTGTACTTTAAATCCCCATTGAACAAGGAAAGGTGTTGTAATATTGTAAATTCATGCATTGTATTCATTTACAATATATATACTTGTGTCGCATAGTATGCACATGCCACTTCACTTATCATAAGAGAATAGATCGAGTCTAATTCCTTTATAAAATGCTTTGTTTATCCAACCTAGATGAAGATAGTGCCACCATGGAGGATGCTTTCTACAAGAAATGGGAGGAATGATTTAGGTCTCAATAGAGTAATCATATATTGCATATTTAAATTCTCCCTCTTTATTTTTCTCAAATATTCATGCAACACTTTTATTATTTTAGGATAAATAAAGTATATTTTTGGCCATATTATATTTGTATAATTAATTTTAGGTAACTGTCTTTCAAACAAGTGTTGTAAGTTGTCTAACACCTTCTTCACACACAAACTGATTCTCGAACCCTCTCTAGTTTTTCAATTATTCCCCATTTTCTTAATACAATTGGTGGTGACTCTAAGTTTTCTTTCGGAAACTAATCTTTTTTTAAAAGTCCACCATCTATGTCGCGGTGACCCTCGGGTACGTTGTAACAATTTAGCAGCTCCACTGGGGATTGCTAAAGAGTTAAGCCCAAAAAATCGGTTATGCAAAGTTTAGAAGGAAATCTTCTCAAAGTTTTCATGGTAATTGAGAGCCATAGATTGATGAGCACATTACAATGGCAAAGTGAGTGAACTTGAATGGTATGCTTCAGTGTTTGGTTAAAAAGCGAAAGACTTCAAATTGGATCAAATTTTGATTGGGCTAAATCTTCTTTGAGCAAGCAAGTCATGCTACATTTTTTTAGACTCATTAAACATCTTTTGGTCATTAAGCTCTTTGAGATTTGATTTCCATAAATAAAAAAAATAAAAAAGAAAGAGAGAAAAAAGATTTTAAACTCATGCATGACCTTTTCAATCAACTCAACAGTTAGGTCGAGGTTGTCATTTTGTATTTACTTGACAATTCAATCAAGGTCTGACAGTTCGTCATAATTTTAAAATTTCATGTCAATTTCAATCTCATTTGACAGTTTGGTTGAGATTTTTATTTTTAATCTACTTGACAGTTCGATCACGGTTTGACAGTTTGTCAAATTTTTTAAAATTTCATACAAATCTCAATTTCATTAACTCGACATTCTAGTTGAGATTTTTATTTAATCTACTTGACAGTTCGGTCAAGGTTTGATGGTCCTTCAGAATTTTTTAAATTTTCTACCAATTTCAATTTCATCACTTGACAGTCCGGTCAAGGTTTTCATTTGCATATACTTGACAATTTGGTCAAGGTCTGACAGTCCGTCAGAGTTTAAAAATTTCCCGTGAATTTCAATTTCATCACTTGATAATCCAATCTAAGGTTTTTATTTGCATATACTTGACAGTTCGGTCAAAGTCTGACAGTCCATTCAAAATTTTTAAAATTTCCTGCCAATTTCAATTTCATAACTTGACAGTCTAGTTGAGGTTTCCAGATGCATATACTTGACAGTTCGATGAAGGTCTGACAGTCCATCAAAGCTTTTAAAATTTTCTACCAATTTCAGTTTCATTAACTCGATAGTCCGGTCAAGGTTTGCATCTTTAATCTACTTGACAGTTTGGTTAAGGTCTAACAGTCTGTTAGAGTTTTCAAAATTTCATGCCAATTTCAGTTTCATTCACTCGACAATCTCGTTGAGGGTTTGCACTTTTAATCTTTCTCACATTTCGGTTAAGGTCTGACGATTCGTTAGAGTTTTAAATTTCTGCCGGCTCTCAGGTGAAAGATCTCGGTACTTTTAAATTTTGCGGACTCTCTAGTGAAAGATCTTAGTGCTTTTAAATTCTTGTTGGCTATTAGGTGAAAGATCTCGGTGCTTTTAAATTTCTGTTAGCTCCCGAATAAAATATTTTAGTGCCTTCAAATTCTATCAACTCCTAGGTGAAAGATCTCGGTGCCTTTAAATTTATGTTGGCTCCCAAGTGAAAGATCTCAATGCTTTTAAATTTTTTTCGACTCCCGGGTAAAAAAATTTGCTTCCTCCAAATTTCTATTGGCTCCCAAGTGAAAGATCACGGTACTTTTAAATTCTTGTCGGCTCCCAGGTGAAAGATCTTGTTGCTTTTAAACTTTTGTCAACTCCCAGGTGAAAGATCTTGATTCCTTTAAATTCTTGTTGGCTCCTAAGTGAAAGATCTCGATGTTTTTAAATTCTTGCCAGTTATCGAGTGAAAGATCTCGGCTCTTTAAAATTTTGTCAACTCCCGAGTTAAAAATCTCAGTGCTTTTACTTTCTATTAGCTCCTGGGTGAAGGATCTCGGTGCTTTTAAATTCTATCAGCCCCTAAGTGAAAAATTTCGGTGCCTTTAAATTTTAGTGAGCTCCTAGGTGAAAAATCTCAATGCTTTTAAATTCTTGTCGGCTTCCAAGTGAAAGATCTCGGTGCTTTTAAATTCTTATCGACTCATGGGGTGAAAGATCTCAATGCTTTCAAAATTCTGTTGGCTCCTGGGTGAAAGATCTCAATACTTTTAAATTATATCGGCTACTAGGTGAAAGATCTATGTGCTTTTAAATTATTGTCGGCTCTTGGGTGAAAGATATCAGTGCTTTTAATTTTTATCAGCTCACAGGTAAAAGATATTTTTGCTTTTAAATTCATGTAAACTCCTGAGTGAAGGATCTCGATGGTCTTAAATTTCTTTATCATTTTTGGGTGCTCCGAACAAAAAATTTGTCTTTTGTCTATATATGTTTCTTATATCAAAACATGACTAAGGAGAGCTTAGCATATTTTTCTAAAAGAATACATGTAAAAAAAGGCAAACTATAGATACCATATTTTATTCGGGTATTTTTGTGGATTAAAAAAAAAATGTAGAAGTCTTAATTTTTTATTATTGCTTTTATATTTTTATTTGGGCCTTTGTAAAAAAACAGAAACCTAGTCTTACAACCTTAGCCTAATCTATTGTTAATCTAACTTATTTTTTATCTAGCTTATTTGGCCTATTCATTAGTATTTAGATTTTTTGTAAATATTAAATAAATAAATAAATAAGAGAAAAAAATTATAAATAAATTTTGGCATCACTAGATCTATGAAGACCAATGAAGAATCAAGGAATGGATTTCTCTCCCTCCTCATTGGTCCAAGTTTATGCACATTATCTTCAATAAGTAAATAAGTAATTTAAAAAGAAGAAAAAGTAAATTAAAAAGAAAAAAAAATGAAGAAAATAGCAAGGGGATCAACAAAGAACGATAAAGGAGAAGGGAGGAAGAGAAAAAGAGAAATGAAAAGAGCCAAAGACAGAAAAATGTGTGAATCTCCATCAAATTGATTCTATAAAGGTAATTTCTTCCCTATCCTCTCATCTTTACTGCTGCTATTTAGATTCACGATAGATAATTTGTCTATGATAGTTAGAGTAAAGAACTGAACACATACTAACAGAGTATTTGAACAGATGGTTATTCTTTATTACTCACTTACTGAATTACAAAGCATGCCTTCTTAAATAGGCTTTACACCACAACAAACTAATTTAATAAACTCTGAAATTCAAGGCACTACTACGTACTATTGTGAGAAATCTTAACGCAAGTGTACGTTATCGTTTCTAAGTAATAAAATGAGAGTGAGCTATCATTCCCACGAGGACTAATGTATCAACTACCAAAATTGAGTTAACCTTAATTTTATCTAATCAATCAATATGGAGAAATTTTCAAGAAACAACTAAAATAGGATGAAAACAAACTTAAACCAGCAAAATAACAAACTAAACCAGTAAAATGATAGAATTATCAAGAGAGAAAAATATCTAAGGTTTTTGATTTCACCATAGCTATTCTGATTTGCTATTCCTAATTCATTAACCAAGAACAATCTTCCTAATTGCTAGCTAAGAACCCTAAATTATTTATTAGTCTTTCCCAAGGTCAAACAAAAGTATTTCTAAGTTATGAACCCACGATATTCCTATGTGAATTACGAACAACCTAGAAATTCACTTAATTCTATGGTTCTTTTTAGGCTTAATTGCAATTTTGGTCTCCCTATTTTAACCACTTGAACGTTTTCGTCCCTTTTTTTTAAAAATGAACTATTGAGTCCCTCTATATTCATAAAATGTACAATTTTAGTTCATTTATCTTTAAGTCAAAATTCTAAGGTTTATTTCAAGGTGTAAAATTCTTTCATTCATAATCTCACCGTTCAAATTGAAGGGCTACATCTTATGAACCTCCTTACTAAATTTTAGCTCAATCTAACGGTGGGACTCAGCCCAAAATACCAAAATCATAATTTTTTATCTAACTGCAAAATTTAGTCTTTTTCACCGTAAGATCAAGCTGAAATTTAATTGGTAGATTCGCAAGACGTAGCTCTTCAATCTGAACGGTGGGATTATAAATCAGAGAACTTTACACCTTAAAATAAACCTAAGAATTTTGACTTAAAGATAAATGGACTAAACTTGTACATTTTATGAATATAGAGGGACTCAATAGTTCATTTTTAAATAAGAGGGACCAAAACATTCAAGTGGTTAAAATAGGGGGACCAAAATTGCAATTAAGTCTTCTTTTTAAATAGCTACACAAGTCATGGAGGTATATTCTTATCCTACATGCAACCTATGTTCATAATCTCTATGATCTTTAATTACAAATTACCTCTCAGTCTCATTGAAATTATCTAATCAACTAATTGGTGATCAAGCAATTAGAGGCATGAAGACTTGAGAAGAATAAGACAATTTAATAAAGGAGTTCTTGAATTAAAGAAATAAAAAATAACAAATCATCCTAGCTAGGCTACATCATAGCCCTAAAAGGGANCTACATCATAGCCCTAGAAGGGAATTTAGTTCATAGCAAAAAGGAAGAACAAGGTAAAATTAAATCTAGACATGGTTCAAAGCGAAAAAGAATAAGAACTCTGAAGAAAAGCCCTAATCTTGTTGTGCCCTTCTCCAATCCTTATTATTTTGCTCTCCTTCTTGCCTCCAAAAAGTCTAGAAAAGAATCCATTAAAAATTCCTAAGAGTTCCCTTTTATACTTGCCTCTAAAAGCCTTAAAAAACTAAGGAGAAATAGCCACGTATAAAGATTTCAGGCAAATGCGCCACGGCGCTACTGTTCAAAGGGTGCGGCCCGAGCTGCTGTCCTGGCATGTGTATTTTTTCGCATACGGGGGGAGCGGCGCTACTGTTCAAGGGGTGCACCCTTGAGCTGCTGTCCTGCTTTTAAGTTTCATGCTCCAGGGGCCGCGATTCTGGGTTTTTAGCGCCGCAACCCTTAAATTCTGTCCCAAAAACTTCTCAATTCTTCAATTCTTCATTCTACCCTATGAAACATACAATTTAACATAAAACATCACATTAGATGATGATTAATCTCAATAAACAATCAAATAATTAAGTAAATGATATCTAAAAAGTGGATATAAAAGTCACTCAACAAATACCCCCAAACTTAACATTTGCTCATCCTCGAGCAAAGAAAAAGAAAAATAAAATTAAACTCAACAACTAACTAACAAAGTGAAAAATTTATTTGCTAACCATACAGGCCTCATAGATCTCTATTAATCACAGCTCTTCGAAAATTTTCAAGATAGAATGAATATGTATAATTTCAACCCAAAGTTAATCACATATCAATCTCACTAAAATTTCCTATGTGTGTAAGTATAGCCCTTGCTTACCCTACTCTCTTCACTTAAATCAAATTATGCACATAAGCTCATAAACACGTATTCTTCACTTTTATTCTCTCAGAACCCTATATGCTTGCTTTTCATGTCAATCTCCACTAATGTAGGCATTTCACAATATTGAGGATCAAAAGGACTTTTGATAAGCTTGTAATGTGTGGCTGGGTTAAGGGTAGGATGATGGATAAATATGTGGCTTAACTCACCTATCACACAAATTCAGTTTAGAGTACATTTTAAGAGCACCCTTCTTTCTTTTCACTTCTAAACCCTAAACCCCCAAACTTATTTTCTTCTTTACTTTGCCATCCACCAATAGAATTCTTACTTTTGGGTCATTACATCCCATACTCAATGCTTTCTAAGACATTATTTTTNGGTTGGGTTAAGGGTAGGATGATGGATAAATATGTGGCTTAACTCACCCATCACACAAATTCAGTTTAGAGTACATTTTAAGAGCACCCTTCTTTCTTTTCACTTCTAAACCCTAAACCCCCAAACTTATTTTCTTCTTTACTTTGCCATCCACCAATAGAATTCTTACTTTTGGGTCATTACATCCCATACTCAATGCTTTCTAAGACATTATTTTTTCTTCTTTTTGTTTCTTTTCAAGATTTGCACAATTGTCTTTTCTTTTCATTGCAAAATATATTATTTTTTTTTTACAGCAGGGATATAGCTCTTGAATTTTCATTCTTTGGTGGCCATTTCATTGAAATCTTCATTTTCTTTTCTTCACCAATTCTCCTTAATTGTCCTAGCTCTAGATGCTTTAGGTGAAAGGTTCAAGTCAAAAGATCATACAAAGGGCTAAGATCAGTGTAGGTGACAAAGAAACAGGCTAAATTAAGTTCAATGGGGTATGCTAGGGATAAAATATCATATAGAAGGATAGCTAGAAAGGCTCAAACGAAACAAAAATAGCCTAAATCATCTCCCTAATATTGCGCAGCCTAGGATTTCGCCTCAACTGACAAACAAGCAAGTTCTAGCATTCTGTGAGATTCTGAAATGACTTAATTCACATAATCATCTCTAAGCATGCAAATTTCAAGCAAACATGACTATGTGCTGAGTAATTCAAGAAATTCCAGTAAGACAAAAATTAACACAGGAGTTAATTAGAAACACATACACAAAATCTATTATTTTTTTAGAGCTATGAACAGTGAAAATCAATTTTATCATTAGCCTAAGGTTAAACATAAAATTCTTCACTCTATTCTACTTTACAAGCTAAAGAAAAAAAATAAAAATTAAACATAAAAACTACCTAAAAAAGCATTTAAAGATATCCAATAAGTTAAGTGCAAGTCAAAATAGTAGCTCAGAAAATACTTCCCCACCCCCAAACTTAAAGGAAACATTGTCCTCAATGTTTAAAGCAAAGAAGAAAAAGATGTGAGGACTTCCCTAAAATGGAGATAGACCACTTTGCATCTTCATCAGGTGGAGCTGTTGGGGGGAATAAAAGTTATGGATTTTATACCTAAAACATAAAAAATAAATAAATAAATAAATAAACACACAAGCGTGAAAATAAAATTAAACGACTAAACAAAACTTAAGACAAAAGGTTAAAAAGATTGGGTTGCCTCCCACAAAGCGCTTGTTTTATAGTCCTCAATCTGATTGTCTCTGGAATAAATTAACCAGGATCAAAAATAGCAGTAGAGGACTTTTGAAATTTTAATCCACTATTTCTTTGAGCTTTGGATTGTTGGCTAGTCTCTTTTAAGCTCCGAACTTTATTTCCATCTCCAAAACAAGCAGATTTTCTAAGATGCTCCAAAAGAATCTTTTGGAATGAGGACTTTTTTTTCCTGTTTTTCTTGTGAGATTTAGCTATAAGCGCTGGTCCAGTCATTGGCTTCTTGGGAATTTTATCATCTTTGACCTCTAAGTCAGGAGGCTTCTCCTTGTTTTTCGTTCCCATGGTGTGAACTCCAATTAGGTCTTGTAATTTATTGCTTCCATTTGTAGTGTCAATTTTACAACAGACACTCACTTCTTCTGGATGCTTTATTTCTTTGAAAACTTTGAAGAACACTTGATCACCTTGCACTCTCAAAGTAAGTTGGCCCTTTTGCACATCAGTAAGAGCTTTCCCAATTGCTAGAAATGGACGACCAAGAATGATTGAGATTTCTTGGTCCTCCTCCATGTCAAGCACAACGAAGTCTGCTGGGAAGATGAACTTGTCCACTTTGACTAATACATCCTCTAGGATTCCCCTTAGATACTTGATTAATCTATCCGCCAATGTCAAGGAGATGGAGGTCAGCTTGACTTCTCCTATACCCAATTTCCTGAAAACAAAAAGAGGCATAAGGTTAATACTAGCACCAAGATCACAAAGTGCCTTACCAAAAAATACATTGCCAATAGAACAAGGAATATTGAAACTCCCTGGATCTATTAATTTTGGTAGCAATTTCTTTTGTAAGATTGCACTGCACTCCTCAGTAAGTGTCACAGTCTCACAATCCTCTAGCTTCCTTTTATTGGAGAGAATCTCCTTCATAAATTTTACGTAGCTAGGCATTTGCTCCAAAGCATCTGCAAATGGGATGTTGATATGCAGCTTCTTGAACACCCCTAGAAATTTAGAAAATTGATTATCCAGCTTCTTCTTCTGGAATCTCTGAGGGAACGGAAGAGGTGGGATATATGATGGAGGATTGTCTGGGAATAACTTAGATGTCGTCTCCACAGATTTCACAAGTGGTTCCACTAGGGTGTCTTGCTTTGTCTCAGGCTCAACTGACTTAATTGGCACATTCTTTACAATTTTAGATGGTTCACCTAAAGTCTTACCATCACGAAGAGTAATAGCCATGACATGCTCTTTAGGATTCACCTCTGTATCACTCGACAAAGACCCATGTTGTCTAGTGCTAAGTATGCTCGATAATTGACCCACTTGTACTTCTAGGTTTCGAATGGAGGTATTTGTTCTTGCGATAAACTGACTGGTGTTTATTGTTAACTGGGCAAGAGCATCTTTCAAAAAAACCTTAGGTGGTGGTGGTTGATCTTGAACTGATGCCTGAGCAGAATTTTGATTGTTTTTCCAAAAAAAATTGGGGTGATTTCTCCACCCTGGATTGTATGTATTGGAGTTAGGGTTGTTTTGCCTGCTTGGGTTTCCCACAAAGTGTGCTTCCTCTGACTGAGATGGAGAGAATGGATTGCCAACTTGGCAATTTGAGCTAGCATGAGGACCACCACAATAATCACAATTCTCAGGAGGTGACTGAATGACATTGACGTTCCGGATGGTTAACTGCTTAGCCAGAGAATCTATTTTAGCAGATAAAGCACTGAAGGCATCAACCTCATGCACTCTAAGTACCTTACGTGAAGTGGACCTCTCAGTAGGCCACTGATAGGCATTGGTAGCCATCTCTTCTAACAAGTCATTGGCATCCCCATATGTCTTCCTCATCAAAGATCCACCAGCAGCAGCATCAACTAGTGTCCTAGTGGAATTCAGCAAGCCATTATAAAATGTCTGTAGCTGCAACCAGTCAGGGAGTCCATGGTGTGGACATCTACGAAGCAACTCTTCGTACCTTTCCCAAGCCTCCTGAAGTGACTCATTCTCCAATTGATAAAATGTTGCAATGTCATTTCGGAGCTTGGCAGTCTTAGCTGGTGGGAAAAATTTTGCCAAGAATTTTTNACCAGTCAGGGAGTCCATGGTGAGGACATCTACGAAGCAACTCTTCGTACCTTTCCCAAGCCTCCTGAAGTGACTCATTCTCCAATTGATAAAATGTTGCAATGTCATTTCGGAGCTTGGCAGTCTTAGCTGGTGGGAAAAATTTTGCCAAGAATTTTTGGGCCAAAATATCCCATGTGGTGATGGTCCCTGTTGGCAATGACTGAAGCCAAGCCTTGGCTTTATCCCGTAATGAGAAAGGAAATAGATGAAGGCAAATAGCATCATTACCAACCTCGTTGTGCTTGAAAGTATCGCATATCTCCACGAACCTGGAAATATGAGCATGAGGGTCTTTACTCGCTAATCCACTGAACGAGGCTGACTGAACCATGTGGATTATTGCTGGTCTAATCTCAAAAGAATTTGCTTCAATAGTTGGTCGCCTTATACCCGAATTGGTATTCGTGATGGAAGGTAGAGCGTAATCACAGAGTGCCTTGGAAGGGTTTTCTTCTGTCATTGTGTCTGTCAAAACTCTGGTAGACTCTATTCTTGTCTTTCTATTCTTTCGATAGGTCTTCTCTATCTCAGAATCAAGTGGGATTAGAGAGCTGCTTCCAGAATTTCTCATACACCAAAAGAAAACTCCTGAAAGTCTCAAACAATAAAATAATTCAATAGATCTGTGAAAATAAACGATTAGACTAAACTAAAGATCATTGAGTATCGATATTGATAACAAATTAGTCCCCGGCAATGGCGCCAAAAACTTGTTGTGAGAAATCTTAACGCAAGTGTACGTTATCGTTTCTAAGTAATAAAATGAGAGTAAGTTATCGTTCCCACGAGGACTAATGTATCAACTACCGAAATTGGGTTAACCTTAATTTTATCTAATCAATCAATATGGAGAC
The DNA here is from genome assembly GCA_003255065.1 of Cercis canadensis. Lineage (NCBI taxonomy): Eukaryota > Viridiplantae > Streptophyta > Magnoliopsida > Fabales > Fabaceae > Cercis > Cercis canadensis. The sequence goes on from QAOA01008826.1 coordinate 391,818, forward strand.
ATTTTCAAGAAACAACTAAAATAGGATGAAAACAAACTTAAACCAGCAAAATAACAAACTAAACCAATAAAATGATAGAATTATCAAGAGAGAAAAATATCTAGGGCTTTTGATTTCACCATAGTTATTCTGATTTGCTATTCCTAATTCATTAACCAAGAACAATCTTCCTAATTGCTTGCTAAGAACCCTAAATTATTTATTAGCCTTTCCCAATGTCAAACAAAAGTATTTCTAAGTTATGAATCCACGATATTCCTATGTGAATTACAAACAACCTAGAAATTCACTTAATTCTATGGTTCTTTTTAAATAGTTACACAAGCCATGGAGGTATATTCCTATCCTACATGCAACCTATGTTCTTAATCTCTATGATCTTTAATTACAAATTACCTCTCTATCTCATTGTAATTATCTAATCAACTAATTGGTGATCAAGCAATTAGAAGCATGAAGACTTGAGAAGAAGAAGACAATTTAATAAAGGAGTTCTTGAATTAAAGAAATAAAAAATAACAAATCATCCTAGCTAGGCTACATCATAGCCCTAGAAGGGAATTTAGTTCATAGCAAAAAGGAAGAACAAGGTAAAATTAAATCTAGACATGGTTCAAAGGGAAGAAGAATAAGAACTCTGAAGAGAAGCCCCAATCTTGTTATGCCCTTCTCCAATCCTTATTTTTTTGCTCTCCTTCTTGCCTCCAAAAAGTCTAGAAAAGAATCCACTAAAAATTCCTAAGAGTTCCCTTTTATACTTGCCTCTAAAAGCCCTAAAAAAACTAAGGAGAAATAGCCACGTATGAAGATTTCAGGCACGGGCGCCACGGCGCTACTGTTCAAGGGGTGCAGCGCTACTGTTCAAAGGGTGCGGCCCTGAGCTGCTGTCCCGACATGTGTATTTTTTCGCATACGGGGGGTGCGGCGCTACTGTTCAAGGGGTGCAACGCTACTGTTTAAGGGGTGCACCCTTGAGCTACTGTCCTGCTTTTAAGTTTCATGCTCCAGGGGCCGCGACTCTGGGTTTTTAGCGCCGCAACCCTTGAATTCTGTCCCAAAAACTTCCCAATTCTTCATTCTAACTAGAGCTGGGTTCATGGGCTGAGCCCGGTGGGCCAGCCCGTTGGGGCCCGATAAAATGGTGGGCTGGGTTTCCTAAATGGTGGCCCGTTTAAAACCGGGCAAATTTGGCCCGGCCCGATTTGGCCCGTGGCCCGATCGGGTTCATGCTGGGTTGGCCCGATTGGCCCGATTTGTTTTTTTTTTTTTTTTTTTTTTTTTCCAACTTTCAATTGTCCTCATTCTAAAATCTGAATGCAATCTCTAACTCAAAAATCAGAATTTCATCTCTCACATTCCACTCTCCCCAAATTTGACTATCTTTCTATACGGTTCTACTTCTACGGTTCTACCCCTCTCCGCCTCCTTCTCCTCAGTCCTCACTGTTGCCTCTCCTTCTCCAGCACTAGCCACCACTTCCCATCTTTTTCCCCCATGCTCAATATTAGATAAAGTACTTTGAAGTTTGTTGTTGTTAGCACAAAGTAAAGTTGATGGATATTGTTTCTTCAATGTTATTTGAGGTTTCTTATGGGTTTCTTAGCTTTGCATGAAGTGGGTATGCTTTATTTTTCATCTATACTGTGATTATTGGGCGAAATCTGTTATTTTTGGACCCCCGCGCTTAGTGCTGCCATCTTGACTTCAAAAGTTGCTGTTGCTGGACCCCCAGCGCTGGGCGCCAGAACCTAGAGCTGGGCGCCAGCACCCCAGAGGCTATCGCTGGAACCCCAGCGCTGAGCGCCAGAACCCAGAGCTGGGCGCCAGCACCCCAGAACCTTTCATCCAGTTGATTTTTCATATTAAGCCTTCAACTACAATTTTTCTAATACCCTACCTATAAAAACAATAAAAAGGGGTATATTTAGGACATAAATTTGGACTCTCTTATCTTATTATAACATAAGTATATTTTTTTATGAACTTTATTAAATCAATCTTAGAAGGACTAGGTAGTAAAAGATTTAGTTTCTCTTAAACTTTAGGGTATTAAAAAGGAAATTGTTTATTTGAATTTGTATTTTGATTACGTATGTTAATATTTGATGTTTCATAATCAATATGTTCTCATATTCTCTAAAAAATAAGCATGGCAAAAA
>QAOA01008826.1:394098-465801 GCA_003255065.1 Cercis canadensis
ATTCTAACCTATGAAACCTACAATTTAACATAAAACATCACATTAAATTATGATTAATCTCAATAAACAATCAAATAATTAAGTAAAGAATATCTAAAAAGTGGATATAAAAGCCACTCAACACGTACAAAATCAAAACAGAAAATATCAAGGAACTAGCTAACAACCAGCTAAAGATTAGATACCACAATCAGCTAAAGATCAAGTACCAATAGGAGACTGAGTCAAACACGTGCCACTTTGAATCATTCTCCAACACTCCCCCTTGATTCAAAGTTGCATACACCAAGTTGAGATCTTAAATAAGCATGCTTGCCTTGAGAAAGGGACTTTGTCAAAATATCAGCCACTTGTTCATTTGTATTACAGTACCTCAAGATTAAACGATCTGCCACAAGGTCTCGAATAAAATGAACCCGAATATCAATATGCTTAGCTCTTCCATGGTAGGCTGGATTTTTTGTCATGGCAATTATTGCCTTGTCACAATAAATCTCAGTTGCTTCCCTTTGTTCTTGATTAATATCTGCAAGAACTCGCCTCAACCAAATTGCTTAACAAGTTGTTGATGCTGCTGCTGTATATTCAGCTTCAGAGGTAGACAATGCTATTACTGCCTGCTTCTTTAAACTCCAGCATATTGCAGCTCAACCAAGATAAAAAACAAAAAACAAAAAAAACAAAACCATATGTGCTCTTTCGATCCTCCAAACAGCCAGTCCAATCACTGTCTGTATACCCTACTAATTTGAACTCTAATGTGTAACCATACCACAAACCAAAGTCAATTGTACCAGCAATATTCACAGCACCCTTTTTGCAGCTCCAAGGTGATGCTTTGAAGGATTGTGCATAAATCTGGAAATAACCCCAACTGAGAAAGCTATATTGAGCCGTGTATGAGTCAAATAAATTAAGCCTCCAACCAAACTTCTGAAGTATCTTTCATTTGCTTGCTCAGTGCCATCATTAACCTACGACCTCTCATTTAAATTCATCAGTGTGGCTGTAGTTTTACAATTCAGCATTTTAAACCTTTTTAATAAATCAGTGGGCATATTTCTGTTGAGACACAAAGATCCCATCTTCACACTGCTTCACTTCAAGCCCAAGAAAATATTGTAGCTCTCCCAAATCTGTCATCTCAAATTTTTTCTTCATACAAACTTTGAATTCGTTAATAATAGAAGCAGAAGAACCCATATAAATCATGTCATCAACATAAAGGCAAATGATAAGAAAATGATTGTTACCCTGCCTCTTCACATAAAGATTGGGTTCATTCATGCTTCATTCAAATCCATTCTCACGAAAGCAGGAGTCTATCTTGTTGTAGCATGCCCGTGGAGCCTGCTTCAACCCGTAAAGAGCCTTTCGCAGCTTGTATACTTTCTCTAGTTTGTCTTTAATTATGAATCCTTCAGGTTAAGAAACATACACCTCTTCTCGCAATTCTCCATTCAAAAAGGCTAATTTAATATCGAATTGATACACTGGCCATTTTAATTGAGCAACTAAAGCTAGAACAGTTCTCACTGTTTCAAATCGTGCAACAGGAGAAAACGTGTCATAGTAGTCTACTCCATGCTGCTGTGAGTATCCCTTCACTACAAATCGTGCCTTATGTTTTTGTATGCTGCCATCTGTAAGAAATTTTGTTCGCTAGACCCACTTGACTCCAATGGCTGTTTTTCCTTCAGGAAGATCTACCAATTCCCATGTCTCATTTTTCTGGATTACTGCAAGTTCTTCTTCCATTGCCTTGCACCATTCTTCTTTCTGTGCTGCCTCTTGAAAGGTTGTTAGATCAGCAATGAACAAGGCCTGTGTTTCCTCATAGAGCTCAGCTACTGATCGAAAATTTCTTGGAGGAGTTTCATCTTCAGATGAATTTTTGCTACTTGAGCTTGAAGAAGAGTTGCTTGGTGAAGTCTGGGTAGATGATTCTAAGGAGTTTGAAGAAGAATGTTGTTGTACTTCAGTTTATGGAGCTTCAGTTTTAGTTGAAACTTTAAACTGAACACCATTTGAATTTTCATGCCAATTCCAGTTTGCTTCCTCATTGAAAATGACATTCCTGCTTATAATAACTTTGAAACTGATGGGATTATATAGCCTATATGCTTTAGATTGAGAGCAATAACCAACAAAAATACATTTTGTTGATTTATTATCAAGTTTGCTACGATTATGTGAATCAATCAAAGCATAGGCAACACAACCAAAAACTTTTAAATGGCTTACCCAAGGTTTCTTCCCACTCCAAGCCTCATATGATGTTCGGTTCACAACAACCTTTGTTGGTGACAGATTCAACAAATAAATTGCAGTTGCTCTTGCTTCTACCTAAAACTAATCTGGAAGTCCTTTAGCTTTCAGTAAACTTCTTGCCATTTCAACCATTATTCTATTCTTTCGTTCAGCTACACCGTTCTATTCTAGTGTGTAAGGAGAAGTCAGTTCTCTGTGCAAACCTTGCTCTTCACAGAACTAATTAAATTTCTGTTATACAAATTCACCACATCTGTCTGTGAGCAGCACCTTGATGCAATTTCCAGTCCACTTTTCCATAAGTGTCTTGAACTTCTTGAAGACTTCAAATGTTTCTAACTTGGATTGCAGGAAGTATACCCAGCTCATCTGGCTATGGTCATCTGTAAATAAAAGAAAATATCTACTTCCACCAAGCGATTGTGTTTTCATAAGACCAACCAAATCAGCATGTACAAGCTCAAGACATTTAGTTCCCCTTCTAGACTTTCCCACAGGAAATGGTTTCTTACATTGTTTCCCATATATACACCTTTCACACACACTTAAAGACTCAATTTTAGGCAACCCAAAAACCATTTCCTTTTGACTTAACAATTTCAACCCTTTTATCTTTAAATGCCCATACCATAAATGCCATAATCTAGACTCATTAGCTTCTTTAACTACAAGAGCATGGCTTTCAACACTAGAAACTTCAAGTGGAAATAATTTGTTTGGTGCCATGCAAACATCAACAACAACTTGATCTGATTTTTTATCTTTAATCACACAAGAGGCATTATCAAACAAAATAGAATAGCCACCAGCCATAAGTTGCCCCACACTTAGCAAATTCTGAGATAAAGTAAGAATAAAATAAACATTGTAAAGGAGCTTTATGTTACCAAGGTCATCATTGACTGCAACAGTGCCTTTGCCTTCTACTTGCATTTGCTTATCATCTCCAAGCCTCACTTTTAATTTATAAGACTCGTCAAGCTCCTTAAACCATGACTTAATTCCTGTCATGTGATTAGAGCTGCTGCTATCCAAAAACCAGATATTGTTAGGAGCAGTTGTGTCTTCATGATAAGCCATGAAAGGCTTGAGTTCCTCCTCTGCATAACTAGCTTGTTTTTTCTTCTTCCAGCAGTCAGCCTTACATGCCCAAAACGTTTGCAGTAGTAACATTGCACATCACTCTTGTTGCTTCTCTGGTTTTCAGTTTGCTGCCTCTCATTGTGATACATATCACCTCGCCCTCTGCCACAGCTACTTCTTCTATAAACTCCACCTCTTCCACCTCATCGGCTGCTAACTTCTTTTTGCTGACTTTTCTAGTTTGCCTCCCCCTTCACATGAAAGGAATTTTCTTCATTCTTTTCATCTGATCTGTTCATACTTGTTTCATGGGACTGTAATGATCCCATTAGTTCATCAAATGAGTATATAGCCAAGTCTTTGGATTCTTCATTGGCTGCTACTATATGATCAAACTTTGGAGTCAAGCTCCGCAACACCTTTGCCACTACAGTTTGATCAGAAACCTCCTCTGCATAAGACCTCATTTGATTCACAATTGCAGCTACCCTAGAATGAAAGTCCTGCACTGACTCTCCATTCTTCATTTGCAAGGTTTCAAAATCCCGGTGAAGAGATTGCAATTTCGCCGTGATTACCTTTGCAAAACCTTGATATGCCGTTTGCAAGATTGTCCGAGCTTCTTTGGCAGTAATTGCTGCTGCAATTTTTGAGAAGATTGACTCATGAACAGCTTGTTGAATGAAGAACAATGCTTTTGAGTCCTTTTTCTTGTTCTCCTTCATCCTGGCCTCTTCATTTGGTTCTGGATATCCATTCTCAACCAGGTCCCACAACTATTGAGAGCTGAACAATGTCCTTATCTTAATACTCAAGAATTCATAGCTTTCACCTTTGAATACTAGAATGGTTGGCTGAGAGATGCTCACAACACTGCCGTTGGTTGCCATGAATTTTACGCCATGTCACAACCCAACCTTGCCCTGATACCAATTTGATAGTCAGAGTAAAGAACTGAACACGTACTAACAGAGTATTTGAACTGCTAGTTGTTCTTTATTACTCACTTACTGAATTACAAAGCATGCCTTCTTAAATAGGCTTTACACCATAACAAACTAATTTAATAAACTCCAAAATTCAAGGCACTACTACGTACAAAATAAAAACAGAAAATATCAAGGAATTAGCTAACAACCAGCTAAAGATCAGATACCACAATCAGCTAAAGATCAAGTACCAATAGGAGACTAAGTCAAACACATGTCACTTTGAATCATTCTCCAACAGTCTATTTGTTGTTATGTATGAATGAATATGCAGAATTTCTTAATCATAGTATAGTTTGAGATTGATTCTTATGATTCTAGGGTACCCATGGTATTGGATTCCTAAATTTAAGTTTAATTTCTGATGTTGATATAGAAATAATTTTGGTTTTGGGACTTTGAGTTGTTTCCTTGATTAATAAAACTTGGCTTAGTTTATGGATTGTGCATTTTTGGGTTTATCAATCTTCTTTGACAATTCTCCATTTTTATTTTTCAGATGGAGCTACAGAGTTCTAATTTTAGTGATTCTTAATTTGATAGAATTAGTAGACATGTACCTTCTATGTGTAAAATTTTCATAGTCAAATTTCCTTTCTCCTCTTCCCATTGTTTATTTGAATGTGATTGTTTTTTTTTTTTTTTTTTTCTATATCGAGGNTTTTTTTTTTGCTATATCGAGGCTATCAGTCTTTCTTGGCAACCCTCCATTTTTATTTTTTAGATGGAGCTACAGAGCTCCAATTTAAGTGATTCTTGATTTCTTAGAACCAGAAACCTTTTTCCTCCTATGCATAAAAATTTCATGGCAAGATCCTCTTTCTCCTACTCCCATATTTTCTTTGAATTTGATTGTTTTTCTGTTATTTCGGGTCTGTCAGTTTTCTCTGGCAACTCAGTTTTAATTTTCTAGATGGAGTTACATAGCTCTAATTTGAGTTGTTTTTGTTGTTTTAGAAAACACATATGCCTCTCATGCATAAATTCCTCATTGAGAAAATCTCATTATTTATTCCCAGTTTACATGTGAATAGGACTAATTTTCTGCACTGTTAGTACTACTAGTCAGGATTGACATCGCTTCATCTTTTGTCTCTAATTTGAGTTATAGAGCTCTGTTTTGTATGATTCTTATCTCGTTAGAACCATAAGACATGTGTCTTCAATATGTGAAATTTTCATAATTTATGCTTGTATTCGTTGTTCCCAATTTTAATTTGAATGTGGCTATTTTAGGACCATTTCTAGTCCATTTTCCCTTGATATTCTTGCATTATTTGAAGGTTGTTCTATGTTGTTTCCTTGGCTATTTTTAGTAATTTAATTCATAACCTTGGCTTTGTTTTATATTGGTGTCTTCTTGGATTAATAGCATATAGTTAATGGTGGCTTTTGTTCAAAGCTCATTCTAGTTTGACTTAGTAACTGTTTTGAAAATTGTTACTTAGTTTTTTTTAGAGTTCTTGCTTGGCTACTGCCCTGCCCTCATCTAAAGGGTTATTTTTTTTTTTCTTTTAGTTCATTCAGATTTAATTTTAGAGTTGATTTTCATTCTTAATTCCTCTTGTTTAAAGTTCTATTTTGGTTTTGTTAGAGGCATTACATTTTACTTGCTAGGCTTTTGATGATTTTCCTTCCTTATTATTTTCACTAATCATTATTTCTATGAGTGTTTAAGTTTTTCTTGACAATATTGGTGATACTATATAATGCAAGGGAATCTACATTTGCAAGTTTGAAGTTTGAAACTAATGGAAAGCTCGAAGCTCGAGGATTATTTTGTTATTATTTTACATTTTGTACTTAAGATCCTCATTGGACAAGAAAAAGTGTTGTAATATTGTAAATTCATGCATTGTATTCATTTAAAATATATATACTTGTGTCGCGTAGTATTCACATCCTTTTTCACTTATCATGGGATGATAGATCGAGTCCGATTCTTTTATGAAATAACTTTGTTTATCCAACCTAGGTAATGTAGCATCATCTTAGATGGCGTTTTTTATGAGAAATGAGTTGAATAATTTAGGTCTCAGTAGAGTAATTATGCATTGAATGTTTAAATTCTTCCTTTTTATTTTTGTCAAATATTCTTGTAACGCTCTTATTATTTTTTAGATAAATAAAACACATTTTTAGCCATATTATATTTGCACCATTAATTTCAAGTAACTGTCTTTCAGACGGGCATTGTGAGATGCTTAACACCTTCTCTTACACACAAATTGACTCACGAACTCTCTCTGGTTTGCAGACCATTTTTTAAATTAAAAATAGATTTTTTCTAATTATTTCCTATTTTCTTAATACAATTAGTGACGACTCCAAGTTTTCTTTCGAAAACTAATCTTTTTTTCAAAGTCGGTCATCCGCGTCATGGTGACACTTGGGTATGTTGTAACACATACTATATGAAATAGAACTAATTAACACTTATAATGAAGTCAATGTATAAAATTCTATAGTCATTTTTTGAGGGGCCTATATATATATAAAATTTAAAAGTTTGGACTGCATAATCAAATTTCTATAGGTGAATTATAGTATTTTCAAAAATCTAAGGAGCCAGTGCTCCCTTTCCCACTTGTGGTTCCACCTTTGCCACTGAACTAAGCACCCATTGACCAAAAACACCCAATATATATATTATATATATATATATATAGAGCCGCTATTTTTACACTCAATTTTGCTAATGACCTATTTAATGTCTAAATATAATATAGGCTAATTTACTGGCATTTAATATAGAAAGTTTTTATTCAATTATAAAAACTCTCATTTAATATAAAAAAAAAAAAAAGTTTTTAGTCAAAGTTAACAAAAATTTCATATTAATTAATGATAATTTAGTCTATATCATATTTAGACATTAAATAAGATGTGTCATTAACAAAATATAGTGTGAAAATAATAGCTCTTTAGAAATATTTTTTTTATTAAAAAAAAGTATATTTCTTATAAGTGGAGGAGTAAATAAAAGTCTAGGTAAAAAACTTAAAAGAAAAAATGTTCACAAACAAGAGTTGTTTTTATCTAAATGTTGGTATTTATTCTCGTTGGTTTGAGGCAGATACAATGTAATTATCAATTTCCTTGATAAATTCTTGAATCTAGAGATAGTGTTGTCAACTATGTATGAAAAGTTTCATACTAGAACTAAATTACCAAAATAGAAGTATCATTTACAAAACGTGGGTGCTTATTTTTAGACCTTATATGTCAACTACATGCCAAAAAGAATCATGCAAAGATTACCTTGCTACTCAATTAATTATTTTTATTTTAGTAAAGACAAAGCTATAAAGCTTTTAGTAGCATGAGAGAAAGAGTAGTGTTATATAATCAACTTTATATTTATAAGTATGCACAAATTATTCATGATCACAAATTATTTATGTGTCCCCATTTAAATTTGTTTTTATCAATATTTAATGTGGTCATAGGAACATTGTGCATAATTTTGCACAAATGAATGTAAATTGGTGTGCTTTAACATTATTTACTATATTTACCCTTAATTTTCATTTGATTTAAAAAATTGGCTTGGTCCTTCAGTATAATTCCTCATGAGAACACTAAATTGTCACCAACCTTATATTTGTGGGGTGTTTTGTCTAATTTTGGTTCGTTAGTTCACAATGGAGATGCAACACAATTTTATAGGACTAGCTCTGGTGGGCTTGGTGAATAAATAGCTGAGGCATCTTTGGAAGCCTGATAAGACAATAAAAAAGTATTGGGCTTGAAGCCAGGAGGGTTGGGTCTTAAGGCCTAGAAGCTCTAGTTGTAGCTAAGTCTGACCCTGCAAGGGAAATTTTGTTACTCTCTGCTCCAACTGATGGACAGTGACAGAGGAGCTTGGTATTTAAGAAGATGAACTGGTGGTGGTTAGAAGCATTTTAATGGAGGTTTAGTCCATTAATAGTGGAAATGATGGAAGTATTTAAGACGAATGTCTTGAGAAGGGTAATGGTGTCTTTGAAGGAGGAGAATAATGGGTTTAAGGTAGGTGAATACTTTAAAGGGGGAAAGAACTTGAAGAACATTCAATGGAGATGTTCTTTTGGCGGTTGGGTGTTTGAATTATGAAGGTCTCGGGAGATTCTAAGTGCTTAGGTGAGAATGGTTTGGAAAGACATTTTTTTGGTGTTCAATGAATGGTATTTATAAAGGCTTGATGAAGATGCTCTGGAAGATGAATGTTAGAGATCTGACTGAGAGGTAGGTGAGGGCATTGAATGCTAGATGTGCAGTTGGGGCAAGGTTTCAAGTTTATGCTTGAGGGTATTAAATGATAAGCAGAGAGAGATAAAGTAAGAGTTCAGATTTTCACTTAAGGGTGATAGTGCTTAGCTCTAGGCATTTAATGCAATATTAAAGGGTTTACTTTTTGGTAGCATGTAGGTGGCATGTGTGACTTGCTTAGCTTATTTTTGTTTTGGTTGATACCTTGGAGGGTGATGTGGGGTTCAACTCCCTAGGATGCACAAAGGGTTTAAAGTTAATTTGAAATGAAGAAAGTAAGACAAAAGGCAAAATGAATAAAAGTTAAAAGTCAATGGGATGTCCTGTCACATCACCTAAGAGGGGAGTTTAGACCTTTTATATGGGTCTCGCACCTCTTATCAAGCCTTCTTACAAATGGGCCTTTGGAGAGGTCCTTAAAATATCTTCTTAATAAGTTTTCTCTCAACCCAAATCCATCCAAGTTGTTGTACTATAGATAGTTCCTACTGTAGGAGCTATGGATTCTTAAGGAGCTGTAACTTCTTGAAGAGCCTTAGTTTGTGAGGTCTCTTGCCTCAAAGGGTAGCCAAGAGGTGTCTAGATCTTGACTACAAGCTAGAGCTACCTCCAGAGAATGAACACTACAACTGAAGGAACGAGCCATAAGCCTCTCTATCTAGGGGGATGCAGGGCGTTCTTAGCGCCCATTCATATCAACTACAGGAAGTACCTAGTGGAGACAACCTTAGGGGTCTCTTAGCATTGGTGACTTCTCTTATTAGGCTGCGATTGTGCCATTTTTAATTTCAATTGGGCCAATACTTATTTGTTTAGGGCATATAGGCTCTATTGGGTTATTATCTACTTTAAGTGGGCCTTACACAAAATCATGTATTAACATGGTCAATTATTGATTCTAAGTGGTAAAAAAAAAATTAAATAAGTTTACTTAAACCTATAAAGTGTAGATTAAACTACGGTCCGAAACTATAAGAAATGGTAAGAAAGGCTGCCATGAGTTTAACACAACTCGTTCTTCCCACGCAATTCAAGAAAACACAAGTGACAATTTCACTTTCACCACCAACAACCAATGCGTAACACTTGTCTTTGGTCAATGGGTATCTCAGGTAATCCGGTTAAAAGTGAGAAAAGAAAAGAAATTGAAATGTGTACCCGGTTAAACACTGTAGAGTGGAAAGTTTTACTATACTTTATATTATTTTGACGTGACATAATGTTGCATTAAAGTAACTTTTCACATAATTTTAATCTAAACTGTATTATATTAACATATTTAATATAATATATATTCAATTTACATTTGAGTTATACTAAATAAAGTTTTAATAAAATTTATATTATATCAACCAATTTGACATAGTATAATTTAAATTTAATATGTAAAATCTTTGGGATCCCATTAGAAACAACCTTTTAAAATAGATATACGAGGATCAAAATATTGATAGTCCAAGTTAGATATTCATTTTTAATAGATATTTTTGGATATTTAAGTTCTTTTCTACTGTTACATAATAAATAAATATAAATAGAATGAAAATTGAAGAAAGAGAGAGTGTCGGCGAGCAAACTGGCCCCAAAAAGTTGGATGGCCGCAGGTTCTTACACGTGTTCAGGGAGCTCTTACGGATTTTCATCTCATTGCATTCCATCTGGTTTGCATTCTTTGTAAATGAACGGCCAAGATCTAATTCTTTAAGCTAAGAAGTATCACGTGTGTCCAAATGTCAAACTCAAGGGTACGTAAATGGTCTAAGAAAATATAATTTAATATAATTTAAAGAATTATTTATTAAAATAAAATATTATACAAATATTTTACATAAATAATATATTTTTAATTATTTTATTTATAAAAAACAGATAAGACAAATTATATTACTTTATTTTAAAAATTATACTATTTTAAAATAAAATCACATTATTTTAAAATAATATAATTTTTATATAACTATCAATAACTTAATCAAAATTATCTTAAATAAATAAAAAAATTTAAACTACTCTTACATAAATATTTTGTAGAATTATATTTTTTTTAATTATTTTAACCGAGAATTATCCGAAAGGGATCATTCTAAACGACATAAAACCTTTCATTTTCTTCAGAAACCTTCAGGTTAGGATATCCAGAAGAATGGGAATTTTAGCTCTTTCTAGAATGCAACACTTATGGCTTCCAATTCTTCTTCTGCTTTCTTCTCCATGGAATGCTTCAGCCTCAGAATCTTCTCAGAACTTTATTCATTGCCTGGTAAGCTATTCTGAGCCCTCTCATCCCATCTCTTCAGCAATTCACACCCAATACAATACCTCATTCTCTTCAATCTTGCAAGCCCACATTAGAAACCTTCGTTTCAACACATCCAAAACCCTAAAACCATTCCTTATAATCACTCCATTACATGAATCCCATGTACAAGTAGCTGTCATTTGTGCTCAAAAGCACTCTTTACATATGAAAATCCGCAGTGGTGGCCATGACTATGAAGGCACATCTTATGTAGCTGTTGAGGCCCCGTTTTTCATCCTTGACATGTTCAATCTTCGAAACATTAACATTGATATGAACACCGAAACTGCTTGGGTTGAAGCAGGTGCAACTCTTGGGGAAGTATACTACAGAATTGCAGAGAAAAGTAGAACTCACGGCTTCCCTGCCGGGGTTTGTCCCACGGTTGGTGTTGGAGGGCACATTAGTGCAGGTGGGTATGGGAATTTGATGAGAAAATATGGTATCTCTGTAGATAATGTTGTTGATGCTAAATTGGTTGATGTTAATGGTAGAGTTCTTGATAGAAAATCAATGGGAGAAGATCTCTTTTGGGCTATTACAGGGGGAGGTGGAGGCAGCTTTGGTGTAGTACTTGCATTTAAAATCAAGCTTGTTCATGTTCCTGAAATAGTTACTGTGTTTAGGGTAGATCGAACCTTGGAGGAAAATGCCACTGACAGTGTTTATATGTGGCAGCAAGTTGCTCCAAATCTTGATAGAGACCTCTTCATTAGGCTCATATTGGGTGTGGTAAACAGTACTCAAAAGGATGAAAAGACTGTTAGGGCTTCATTCATTGCCTTATTCCTTGGAGATTCAAAGAGACTACTCTCTGTTATGAAACAAAGCTTCCCTGAGTTGGGTTTGAGAGATTCAGATTGCATTGAAACGAGTTGGGTTAAATCTGTACTTTTTTGGGAAAATTTAGATATTGGAACACCAATTGAGATTTTGCTTGATAGACAATCTCGGAAACTAGTTTTCCTCAAGAGGAAATCAGACTATGTGAAGGAACCAATATCAAAGGATGGATTGGAAGGGATATGGAAGAAGATGGTGGAGTTGGAGGATGCAACCCTATATTTCAATCCATATGGTGGAAGAATGGCTGAGATTCCGGCAACGGCAACACCATTTCCTCATCGCGCCGGGAACCTATGGAAAATCCAATACCTAGCAAATTGGAATGAGGAAGGGGATGAGGTAACAGAGCATTACATAAACTTGACAAGGGAACTTCATAAATACATGACTCCATTTGTGTCCAGTAACCCAAGACAAGCTTTCCTCAGTTATAAGGATCTTGATTTGGGTATCAAATACAATGGCAAGAAGAGCTACTTTGAAGGCAGAGTTTATGGAGTTGAGTATTTCAATGAGAACTACAACAAGCTTGTTCAAATTAAGACCAAGGTTGATCCTGGTGATTTCTTTAGGAATGAACAGAGCATCCCTGCTCTCCCCTTTCCGAAGAATAACCTTAGTGTCTCAGAACGGTTTTATTTCATTTTGCTGCTATTTTTGTCATATGTTTGGTTGTGGAGAAAATGTTGGGTACTCATCACCAAAGTGTCATTTTTAGTTTACTTGGTGTATGTCATATCCATGGCTCTAGATGTTGTACCTCTTGTTTCATAAATTGTATTTTTATCGGTTTGCTTGGACAAAGAATGATGTTATTCATGTAATAATCTAATACATCTTATCAAAATAAAACATTATTTAATAAACAGGTGTTTGGTTTACTTTTCATTTAATGATTTGAGGCTAGAAGTGGTGAGAATCGGTTGATAAGACTCCTCAGCTGGGCTTTTGCTTTTAATGCAATTGGCACAGTGCGTACTTCCTTGTTTGTGTCAGATACAAAGACACGGCAATAAAAAGCCGCGCTTCCTAGATATCACTCAAAAATTTATGACTGGGTTAAAACAAACTGCTCTTCTATACCAATTCACAGCCTCCAGAACTCCAACTTCATTTACATTTGCTGGGATATTTAGCAAACAAAGAACCCCAAAATATTTTAGATAAGAACCTTTCAATGCTTTCCAAGTTAAAAACTTTGGTCACAGCAGGGCTTCTGAGTACTTTTTTGCCTTAAGGTCCAGCTCGTACTATTTGAGATCCAGATCTAGATTTTGCTTTGCTGTTTGGAATATCTAGCCAAATATATGCGGGTCCCAGTCCTTAAATTCAATTTAAGGGATGCTATCAGAAGCGACATCTGGGGAAAAGTTGGTTGGTTTACTGATTTTATAGGTTTTGCAGAGTTCAACTCATTGGCTAGAGGTTAATAAAAAAAAGGGTGGTGCTATACTACACCCCCCCCCCCCACCCCCCCCCCCCCGCCCCCCCCCNAAAAGGAACCGGTAATTGACAAGATTTGGAAATTATAAAACTGGCACTAAACTTTAATAATTTACAGAGTGACCCAACCCATACAAAACGCGCGTTTCGTATGAAACAACTGCCCACCTGCCCATTTGCCCAAAGATAAAGCGACGTCGCATATGTCCTTGTTCAGTTGTGTATTTTTGGAAATTATAAAATTGGCACTGAACTTAGCTAATTAACAAGGTGACCCATTGCAGATAAAACGCGCGTTTCGTATGAAAGTGTTGCCTGCCTGCCCAGCTGCCCAAAGCTTAAACGACGTCGCATATGTGGTTGTTCAGTTGTGTCTTTTCCTCTCCGCTGGTGAGCTCAAAGGAGTGGAAAATCCCTAATTGTGCCAGAAATCCATAACTGTGAGAAAAATCCCCAAGTCTCCGAGCCACATCCGGCGCATCCTGTCGTCGTCGTCGCTGGTGCTTTGCTCCCTAACCAGTTCTTCCTGTTCCTCTTCGCTTTGGGTGTGGCTCACATTTCCAAAATCCCTAACACCCCTTTTACCTCCCTGACCTAAGAAGCTCTTCACATCCGACACCGCCTGTCCTCCCTGACATCACCGGCGAGACTCCAGCACCCGCATGACCTATTTTTCTCCCGCTATAAGTGTGCGTAATTTTGTAATGATTTTCTGTAATATGGAAGAGTCTATTTGGCTCCCTGTTTCCCTGTCATCAATGGCGGACGGTGTGATTTTGTTTCAGAATTGTGAAAGATTTGTGGAATTCTCAACTTGAAGAGGAGAAGAAGTGGGACTTCAACAAGGTAATCGTGTCTCTTTGTATTTTATTAGTGAGTGATTTCTGTCTCTGTCCCTCCATCCGTTTCCTTTGTCTTCAATTAATTTTAGCGATCTAGGGTTGTCTTAACATGAGGGGTAATATGTTTTGTAATTAGATTAGGGTTTTGTTTTCCGGTAATTGGCGGACCGTTTAAATGATGGGATTTGGTCTTTTATGCAAAGCTTGTGCTGAGTTTCTGTGATGTTGAAATTCTAATTTTAGAAATTTTAGCTATTGCACTTATGTAAAGTTTCAATATTTAACTGAAAAAGGGGAATACGTATTGCACTTATGTAAAGTTTTAATACAGCTATATGACCAGTGAACAGTTGTTATTGTGATATATAGGTTGGTTTGATAGAGTACGTGAGTACTTTGATGGAGGTGTTTCAGTTCTTAATTAAACTTTGAAAACAGTTTTTAATTTTTCAACATATTCCTCTTCTGTGGAAGATATTACTGTTTGTTGAGATTGGTGGACCATTTGGATTGTCAGACGACGTTATGTGATTGTGTAAACTTCATTAAGTGTAATTTATCAATTTATCCATAGGAAACGATGACTCAAAATACCTAATTAAGCCTCTGCCTTCCTCAGTTTCTTTGCACAACAGATGTTTTGGTAGTCCGTTGTTTGTTTCTTTGTTAAGCAAATGCCAAAGAAGTGAAACCTTTTTACTTGAGGTTATTTGTTGGCATACACATCTGATTGTAGTTTGAAATATTTGAAAGAGCCCTTGTTGTGAGGGCCTCAGGGACAATGTTGTTCCTGTAGTTTCAGTTTGTCTACCATACATAAATAAGATGGTAAAAAATGGGTAGTGTCATGTTTGTATGAGCTTGGTTGTCTTATCTTAGGTAATCTTACTAATAGTGGAAATAGTATACTCTATGTTTAGATGGTTGTGGGATGAAGAGTTGAGAGTTTGTAAATCCACAGATTTTATAATGAATGAAATCTCTTGTAATTCTTGAACCTACTATGCAGGCAGTTTAAGTTTGTGAGACTACATTAATTATTGTGTATTTTTATTGTGATTCCAGAATGTTTTTCCATAAGAATTGTTACTACTGTGATACCATTGGTTTTTCTTATCTTGCTCAATATAGTGTAGTAGGCATATGTATATTACACTTGTTGTAGCTATTGTTATAATTTTAACGGAGAAGATTGATATGCTTAACTGATGTAAAAACTTGTTCAGCATAATGAGAGTAGGCATAGAAGGAGTGACATATATGAACGGGTAATAGATTGAGATAGGATAAATGATGGGGGAAATTTTTCTTCGAATTCGGCACCAGAGCATGTTGAAATGAAAAAATTATAATTGACTACAATGGTCTATATGTATTTGTTGCAGATGCTTGATGGAGCAGTGAAGGTATGATACCACTCTATTTATGGTTTATAGTAAAGTAAATGTGTTTTTGGTATTATGAAAATAATTATTAATAATTGGATGTGAATTCACCAAACAAAAGGTTCTTGCGAATAGAGTGGAGTTGTTAGAGGACATGCTGGCATATTTGAAGGGTGAGGTGACAATTATGCAGGAGGAATGGAGGTGTAGATGCGGGAGGGGTAAAGGAAGTTGCAAATTTGGAAAAGGTTGTACGGGAGACATTTTTAAGAGACGTAGGAAGGGTGAAAGGAAGAAGAAGAAGAAGAAGGCTAGGAATTTCATTTCCTTCAGTAATAGAGAGCGTAAATGTTTTAAAAGTCCAGTAAAGGTAAGTTTGGATATAATTTTTGTAATGATAAAAATGATTATTTCTATGAATGACCTTAATGTAATTGTTGAATTGTAGAGAACAAGGAAGCAGCTATTTGGAGAAGCCATAGAGGAGTAATTGAATGACCAACATCGTACGTTAGTAGTTGTATAATTAATTTAAAATGAATTTATTGTAGTGATGAACGTTACTAGGTTGTAAGTTTTATGCTTTGGTGCAATAAAGAACTGTGTGTGATGAAAAATAGTTTGTGTGAAATGTATGGGATAATAGTCTTTATAAAAGTTTGGAGGATTTTATTTCTTGCCCTTATAACTGCAAATTAGATATATTAGATTACAATGAGTGAGTGTTGTTATGAGGGTTGAGAGTGTGTCCAAGTATGTATTTGATTACTTATATGAAGTTATAATATAATAATAATTATTAGGTATAAGTAGTATTATTATGTTTTGTTGTATTGTGTGTGTATTTTTTAACGTTGCCAAAGTTTATTTTGTTATGTTGTAGCCAATGTGTTTGAAGTGTAGTGAAAAAAGTGAAATTGACGTGAGGTAGCTTTAATTTGTGGTAATTGGTTGTGTAACTAAATATGATGGCATGTCAGATATATATATGTCGCGAATATATATTAGTTTAAATTGTGCTTCATTCAATTATCCGATAAAAGGCCAGAAGCCCTGTATTACTCTTCGCTCATCAGTTTCATGACTTACTTGACCTAACAAACTCTTTATGAAATGAGGTTCAAAGGCAGTTAGTGTAACAACATGCATTACAAGTGAAGGGCCCAATTGTTCATATTATGTGGCTGTTAGGAGGACTTACAAAAATAAAATATTGGTAAAGTGAGTTAAAGGTGGCCCTTGAGGACATTAAAGGGCAATAATTGGGATGAGTAGAAGGTTGGGGGTTTTTAAAAAGGGAGATTAGGATTGGAGTGTGTTTGGAATTTAGTTTAAATGGGTTGACGTTGTGTTGTAATTATTGTATTCTTCTTTCTCCAATAGATAGATTAATAATTGTTTTGTTCCCTTCTGTCTGAGAAAGAGAAAACAAATAAGAGAAAGGGAGAGAATTTTGCAGACGTTAGCTATATTGTTAAGGAAGCGGCAGCTGCCACGTAAGGAATGAGCATTCTCTAGGATATGGGCTTTTTTATTTTTTTAACATGAGATTCTTTTAGGTTGGTTGATTTATTTATTTTTAGTAGTTCTCGAATTCATTTATAATTGGGAGTTGTTTCCATTAACATTTCAGAAAAGGACAACTTGACCCCAAGATGGCTATAGTTAAGCAGAACAGAAATTGCGTGTGAGCTATGTTCATCTTAAGCGGGAAATTGAGAGATAATAATATTATAAGAATGGGATTGATGATGTGCACATTTTTGCGTCAGTAATGTTATGTATAAAAGTGAACGGTATAACACTGACGTCAATTTTTAAGGTTACCCTAAACTGGGATTAGGAAACTTATTTATACAAGTTGTAATCTTACGGTATTTTTGCAATGGCTAGCCATAGGAAATACAGTTGTCGTACAAGTAACAACCAATTATTGAAATAAAATATTACACTATTTGGTAGGAAAAAATAAGTAGTTATAAATAAAATAGTAATGGAAACTTAGGACTTAGTCCCATATAAGATTTCCAAAAACTGGGAGGGCCGATTGGAGAAATTGATATTGGGCCTTTTCCAATTCAATTGGTTTTCAATGATGGGCTTGAAACGTAGGGTTGGGTATTTTTAGTGAGGAGATTATTTGAAACCAAACCCAGCAATGATTTACCGTTTTGGGCTATGTAGCTGGCTTTTCTATGGGTTGAAGCATTAAACTGTGCAGCCAAGTTAAAAAGACATTATTTGTAGGAAAAAAAACAAAAAGATTATTATATAATTTTGATATTTATATAGTGTGTCATATTATATAAGAGTAATATAGATGTGAACTATTTTTGAGTTTCTTTTAAAAAAATAAGATACATTATGTTTATATTTAATAAAATATGAAAATAATGTATGCTTGTTATGTAAGTGTAGTATGATATGATTCTGTGATATGTAGAATTGTCAGACAAATATTTTATGTCACTCATACATTTTTTTGTTTACAATAATATTATTGACAAAGTACACAGATTTTATTTTAAACTAACTGTTCTGTTTGGATATTAGGATTGGAGTATCTTAATTAATTAAATGAGTTATTTGCAAAAGTCATGACAAAGTGGTTTTTTGGGTCCATGGTGAAAACCCTCGTACTATTTGATCAAAAGGCAAGGATTTTATATGTGTTTGAAACATGAGAGGTAGGCTTGGTTCGTATAAACCAGAGGAGTGGTTAATTGGGGTGGACGGTGCGTGCTGGACGGACGGGATTGGGTCAACGTGGCAATGATACGAAAGCTAATTGATTGGTTGAAGAAAGTTTGATTCAGAAATAAGATTTTTCACAATAATTTGTATGGAAAAAAATTGACGATTAACAGTGATTTGAAAAGAATAAATTAGTCGTTAAATACTTTTTAATATCATTTTAATGTGTAAAAATTAAATGAATCCATCAATTTAGTCTTACTTAGTGAGGTATTATTATAGAAAGTTTACGGAACTTCCACGTTAAATATGTAATGTGACTGTCAATTGCATATGTAACGTCTGAGTTAATTGATGAAGTAAAACTGCATCATTTTAAGAAGGTTTCATTTAAAGAGTAACGGTAAAAACGACTTGGGCAGATACCGTTTCATCACTTTGTTAATTTTGTTTTATTTTTCTGACAAGAAGCATAATAGATCTGACCCAGTTGTAAGAGTTGGATAATGGGTCGAAATAGATCCGGCCCATTGACAGATAGTCGCACCCGATGGTGACAGTAGACAGCCAGCCAGGTCAGGTGAGTGAAATCCCAAGCATTATATTTTGGAGAAGGAGGTTGTTCAAACCCTTTCTGCGGCAAAATATAGCAATCGAAATTCCCCTCTATTTGCATTTGCAAACCCTATGACCGTGTCCAAGAAGCGAAACCATCGTTCTTCTCAACCTGAAAGTAGCAAACCAGTAGAATGGCAACCCCCACCGCATGAGACAGCCCAAGAGGATCAAATACCCCAAGAAACAGTGGACGAACAACCCTAATGGTGGTCTAACCCAGGAGCAAGAGCCCCATCCACCTGAAAGCATGGCTGTAGATGATGATACTGAGGAAGAAGAAGCGCGGGAACAAGAAGTTGTCGATGAAGAAGAAATCGAAGAGCAGGTCAAAACTGCACAAGTTTTTCATTTATAGGTCCCAGTATTAATTGTTTTCTCTTACGGTGAGAAAAGTACCACAGTTTGAATGCAATAATAGTGAACTTGAATGCAATAATAGTGAACTTCCATTAACAAAACCATTGGCTGCTTTAAATAAGGAAAGTCACGTACAAATGAACCAAAATAAAGAGAAACTAACCACTAAGCAGTAAAACAGAGCGTATGACAACAGGTAACAAGTAAAACAGTGCATAGGAAATGAAGTGAAAAGGGTACAGAGAAAGAACCCAAACGTATTTGGACATGCACTTCATGAAAGTTGCCTAAGCCAATAAATTTGTTGTTGGTAAGAGGGAGAACGTGGAGGGCGGTTGCATGCATGGGGAAAATGAAGGGTAAAGGGTACACGTAAACTGAGTGAACTCTGTGAAGGGGCACATGTAACTCACGAGAAGTCAACTGAGTGATGAAGATAATGGGTTTTTCGGCATGCACTCCACGTGAAAACATTACTCATGGCAAAAGAGTTGGAACCTGTTACTGATCGTGTTTAACAAGGTTGCTGAAGAATAGGTGAAGTACTTATTTCAATTAAATAAGTGCAGGTGCAGTGTTGGCATTAGCTGTTAGTTTAGTGTTTCTCAGGATATGAGCTGAGAAGTAGGAGTAGTTGTTAAATTTGTTTTGTATTTAAACTGTTGAAGAGTTATCAGTAAAGCAAGCTTATTTTCAATCAAACACATCTGTGGTATATTCTCACCCTAAGAACTGACTTCAGTCATCAAAATATCAGTGCAACTGTGAGTGGGACCTATTATGACCGACCTAGTGCATATACCTCTTCATGCAGTGAATCATGAAGAAGCAGTTAGGTGGTTTCCAATTTTGTAGCAGTGAATCATTTTAAGTGGAATATTGTTTATTACAATTGTTTTGTACGGACTCATCTGAACTTGAGCTGCCTCATATAATTCAATGTTACATTTTGATTCCTGTATTTGGCTTAACTGAAATTATATGTAGAAGCAAGTGATGAAAACCTATATTTGAAGGGAGAAAACAAATTGTAGTTGGAATACAATTAATCCAGTTGAAGGAAATAACAATGGAATTAAACCATATGAATGCCAGCATAGGGTAATATAAGTGTAAACTGTAGGTGTCTTGCTTCAATCTCCCCTTTAGTGATGTAGGATTCTTCCCCCCTTTTATGAATATTGTTAAGAAAATCCAGGGTTCAGGTATGCTATGGGGGTGGTGATGCCCGAAAACTGGAGTCGTGACGCGCACTGGTGTAAGTGGAGGAAGTCATAGGACAATTGTCATAGGACAATTATCAATGTTTCAGTGAATAATATACGATTGCAATAAGACTTGGAAATTTAGACAGCTTTATTAATGCATAGTATAGATACAATTAGTACATAAAGATAAACTAATTTAACGGAACTATTAAAAAGAAAAATAATAAATAATGGACTTAAATCAAATCTTCTCCGTCATGCCTGAAAATTGAAATGTTTATTTTTTTTTTTGTTACTAGTGTTTACCTGGACGATAAGATCTCCGTTGTGAGGGTGAGCTTTGGGAAGATCTTGAATATTAGGTTTTTGCTCCCACATTTGCTCATCATTTCCGCGTTGTAGCGCAGTGTAGTCAAATAAAATGCCAGATGAATCATAAATTTTAAAGATGAAAGTTGAGTTATATATATAGGTAAATGTTACCGAGGCACCATGATGAATATTATAGTGTGTCTTAATTTTGTCCCACCCTCGACTTAAATAAAAACGATTATCTGGGTTTTTTAACACTTTTACAATCCATTCTGATCCTACAGGGTCTATTAATTTAGCTTCCGGACCAAGTTCATGAGCCCATCTCGTTAGAAATTGTTGAGGTAACTCCTAAAAAAATAAAATTGGCCAATATTCATATAATTAGTAACTGAACGAGGAAAAGTTAATCTAAAATAACATGACAATTATATAAAAATAAAGTTTAATAATGACATTTTACTGACCACTCTGTTAGGAATGATATGTCGTAGATTTGACGGACCCAATATTGGTATATTAAACTCTTTAGTAAAGAGTTCAATATCTATTGCCCCTACCCTTCTTGATGATGAAGCCATTGTAAATTGATAGAGTAGAAGTGTCAAAATATACTGTTAAGAATGAGTTCAAGGGGCAAATGCTTGTGAGTATCTTATGGTGGCTCTTGTTTGGAAGGTTGCCTTGCGTGGGTTTTAGAGTCAATATATAGGAGGGGGGAGAGCTTGTTAAATTTTGTTTTGTGAATGTCATTACAAGTGATGTAGTACTTCCCTAGTAGCTGGTTGGGACGTTAGCTCTGAAACCGTATCCATATAGGATATGATTCTCACCACCACCCAGCCCAAACCAACTCATTATCTCCCCTGTCTTTGAAATGTCACTTCCATTGGCTGTTGTGAGACTCCCGTATTGACGCCCAGTACCTATTGTATGGAGGAGGGAAGTTGGTTAATCATTTTCAACATTTTGTCTACTGTAAAACTCTTTGATACTATATATCGAACATCCAATGGATTGTGAAGAAATAGGACACATCATCTTGCCACCAAACTATGTTTCTGTCAATGTTAATTAATAAGTCAATTAACAAATTGATTAACTCTTGGAAAATCAAGTGGAAGAAATTATAGGGAAAATGCCCAATCACGGGTTAATTACGCATGCATTTGAAATTATTGTTAATTAATTTAACTTTTTTGGTGCCACCATATTTAACATAACTTGTTTAGCTTTATAGAACATTGAACTCCACCATACATAATACGTATAAGATTTGACCAAATATATATTTTAACTAAACCTAACTTTTTGACCGTTTGACCCATTTTAATTTCAATTATGTTAAGGTATTTTTTGAATTTACATAGTAAACAAGTAATATAGCAAAATTAAGTAACTTTCTTGATTGGAAGTTTCTTCTATGTGCTTGCTTTATTAAGAAAAATAAATTACAAATATTGTACTTTTTTAGAATGGAGTACATGATCTTTTCTCCATCAACTTACCACTGCATGTGAGGTTGAGATGTGACATGTCAAAAAGCATATCAATTTGCAGACCCAAGTGGATCATACATGTGCTTGCTTTATTTGGACCAACTATGAAGGACTCATACCAATACATCTTGTGCATATATGCAAGAAACGAGACCATATGAGACAAATTAAGAAGTTAACAATGTATATAAGGCAGCTAAATTTGAGAAAAACAAGTTAACAATATATATATAAGTCTGTTAATCAAAGTAGTATAAAAATAAACCAAATGGTATAAACCCTTTTACTAAAAACAAACTGAAACGGAAACCCTTTTACTCATCTTTGCACCCATTTCCAAGTTTTATAATTCCAGTTTTGTAGTCAATTTTTTTTTTCTTCAATGATGATTATATTCTCTGTCCACGTGATATGGAAGATGCATATCTAGGGTTGGGATGGGCAGGCATAGGGTAACATAGAAGTACTCCACCTAAAAAGATGTTGTCTTGTCTATCTGACATAAACTATTGAGTGATTTTTCTACTCACAAGACAGCAACTGAGAGACCCAGCAGTGTTTGAGTGGCGTGCTGTACGCACAACACATCAATTGAGGGAGAGAGACAGCTATTGAGTGGTGGTGAGACCTTAAGAGGTTATTTTAGAAAAATAAAAAGTGTGAGTTTGGTAAGAGTGGGTTATTGTTTTCTCCTGAAATTGTAGGATGTTAGTGAGATTTGTTGGTTTATGACACTGTTCTTATCTTCTAATAACTTCTAATAATGGTCTCATTAAATTATTTCAATAGTAAAAATATAAAGGAAAAAATTATGTGAATGTCTTTGCATGTTATTAATACCTTACATAAAAATTAAGTAAATGGAAAAAATTTAGTCTTATTCATTTTCTAGCTATTGACTATGTCATTTATGAAGCATACTTGTAATTGCCAAGTTTCCAGATTCTTTACTTTGTTATTAATTTAATTTGTGGTTTTGTTGTATTTAGTTTACAGTTAGTGAAAAAGGTGCAATTTTTAAAAATATATTGAGGGGAAAAAGGTGCAAAGATAGTGCACCCCACGTGAAGAATCAAGTAGCAAGAGTACGGTTTACCTGTTCAGTCCTCACCAAATGGAATAGCAATATTCTGAAAGTACTCCCCCCTCATGACAGGGACGGAAATGTTGTTCCCACATGTGGTGTGATGGAAATATTAGTAATTGAATTTCCATTTCGGCCAGCTGTACAATAAATATGGACCTTCTCATCAATAATTAATTAAGTAATGGAAAATTATGTTAATACCCAATTATGTTAATTAACAATAACGGTGTTTGAAAATATTTTGTTAATGAACAATTAAAGTATGAGGGAGTGAACTAATTTCAAAGTGTATTGCATGGTAGACTAATTGCTGTAATTTTTTATTACTCCTTAAATAAAATGCGACCTTAATCAGTTAAATTGAAAATGATAGAATCAAAAAAATAAGTTTCTCGAAATATGAAGTGTACAAATATAATGTAGCAAGATGATTATACAACCAACATGCTTCTAGTAAGAAGTATATAATGGTTCACCATGGCTATACCCCACTTCAATACACAATAGTTGAACTTAAATTAATATCAATAATATTTAATTATTGATTAGTGATTAGTGATTTGGAGTAAGACATAATTGTGCAGTAGTCATTGGAGCAAGTTTTACTTAAGCTTTAATTACGATTTTTTATACAATTATTTACTCATATTAACTATAGATCATTAGTGGATGGATAAGTGATAGAGAATGTAAACATAATAGTGCACTGGTGAAGTAGTCATTAGATGGAATGTAGCATTGCTTAAAACTTCAACTAGGGGAAATGAATTAACATTAAATATGTATCTTAGTACATATATGATTAGTAATTTTTTTTTTGGTTACTTATATTAAGATAGACAAGATATCTGAATTGCATAGTGTACTAATTAATGATAGAACATATGACATAGAAGTGAAGTAGTTATTATATGTAATATAAATTTGCTTAAGCTTTGGATAGGGTTAAGGATTTAATCCATTGCCATATCAGAATAGATATGCTTCATTGACTAATTTTTTTATATGTACCTTGAATAAATGGGCACAAATTTCTTGAATTAATTAGTGAATGACATAGTAATAAGGACTAACACATAGTACTATATTAGTCATTTGGATGTAGTCTAGCATTTATATATTCAAGTGACTATATATATATATATGTGACACAAATTACCATTGTTTTTTACATGAACTCAGTAATTAAGAATTTTATTTTAAATTGAATGTCATTTTCATAATAACAATGATGGTTATGAATAATACATCATATTAAATTAATGTCTTTTTATTACATTAGGTCTATTACTAAAGGATTATATCATAAATGAAATGTGATGCTGATAATAATAACAAAGTTATAAATTGTTAATCATTGTGACTTAAGATATACATGCCAGTAATTAATAATTTATTCTTAATTAGAATGTAACTTTTATAAAATAAAAAAGAGCCTGAAAAATCCCTAATTGATACATAAACTTGCAATGTAACACATTTGATAGTTCCCCTTAAATGTTGATTTATTTATTTATTATTTGGGGTTAATGCATAATTTAATAAAAAGACTATGTTACATTGCTACATTCCTTAAAACCGGTTCTTTAGGTATCGCTAATCACAATGTGGACTATCAAATAAAAATCGAACATTCCATCAACAGACTTCGGAGATGTAACATAAATAAGGTACATAATTGGGTTAATAAACTGTACATGGTTTTGAACTACATGAAAAACCTACTCACAAACATTGCTAGCATTGTCAAAAAGAAACCAATAATTATTCCCTCTAGAAGTCTATCCCCACCATTGTTAGCATTGCCAAGAAAATGTTGTTCTGCATTAAAGATTGGTTGTTCTTGTACTGGTCCATCAAGGCTAACAAATTCCATCTGAGGTTGGGGATGCCCTATGGCCATTGGGTGAGTAGTGTTTGCTGCCATTTGTGGTTGAGGTCCAGCCGCTACTACAGGGGGGTCCTCCCCACGTACCGGCGGTTGCTGCCAATGTGGCCCATAAAGTGCCCAAGCAGCTTCAGCCTCCTCCCTACTCTTGAAAGCTTGGTACGAGGAACCACTGAAACTATTAACTTGCAAGTGTGCCTCTCCCCAACTGGGATAAATTCCTGGTTCTCTACCTGAAAACACAACATAAAATGTTTGCTTCCCTCTGCGCATTGCCCTCAATATAAGCCTTACTTATGAAAACTAGTATAAGTGCATCGGAGAGGTTCTCAGTGAAGGAAAACCGGTTTTATATAAGAGTAATAAAGTTGTGGTGGGGTCCACTTGTACTTAATAAGTTATAAAATCATAATATATGTAGTTATTGGATGTTGTCCAAGTGTTGGTTTTATTTTGTTTTGGTTGCCAAACGGCCCTAAAACCCAACAAGAAAAATGCCCATAACACTACAAAGGGATTGATCTGGCCATCCAGACACTCATTAACAACCTGGAACAAAAACTCTCTAATAACAAGTGGAGGGTGAAAATACTTCACAACACAGAAAGAAAGCTCCTGCCCCTGCCTAGCTAGAGCATCCCCACACTTATTGCTCTCCCTAAACACATGCTTCATATGAAGAGCCCAATGACGAATCTGCAGGTGACCAACTTATTGACCTAAGTTGTAACAAGGATGGTTACTGGTCTGTTTTAGTGTGGTTAATTTGATTTGCACGTGGGTTTGGTTATTTAAAGAAGCCAATGCTTTTGTTGTTAATGGAAGTTAACTATTCTTGCATTCGAATTGTGGTAGTTTTCTGACCCAAAGAGAAAATAATTCATCTTGCCATTACACTCTGCAAAAGCCTGACGGAGAATTCTCTGACCTTCACCAACATGTGCTGCATGAACAGAATGTGGACTGCAAAAGCTGTTCCCTGAGGTCAAACAAGTATGGAAAAGAAGGTCAACAAATATAGGGATTCAAAGGAGTAGTTGGGTAGTAAGCTAAATATGTAGATATGTAATTATTTGCATGTATCAGTGGCCATCATGCAAGAAACCAGTAACCCCGAGTTGACTCAGTACAACTGAGTCACATATGCCCCAAAACCATCAACAATGCATGTACCCCGAGTTAACTCAGTTCAGCTGAGTCACATCTGACCAAGATCATCAACAATGCATGAAACCCGAGTTAACTCCGTCCAGCTGAGTTACCTATGCCCAATACCAGCAACAATGCATGTACCCCGAGTTCACTGAGTCCAGCTCCATGAAACAGGAGTTGACTCAGTATAGCTGCATGTAGCCCTAGTTTAGTTAGTCCAACTGCATGTACCCCGAGTTGACTCAGTCCAGTTGCATGTACCAGCTTTGTTTGTCATATAATCGAGTTTGATAGAGGAGGAGATAGTTTAGGTATGATCTTGGTATCTATGTCTATTAATTTTAGGAATAGTGTTAGGAGTAATAGTAGGAGGATTTTGGGGAGTAGTTGTACAAGGTAGAAGTCATGTCTCTGATTTTGTTTAAGTTGACAATAAAATAGGGCCACCAACAGAGTATTCTAACATAGAAGTAGTGATTTCTTATAAATTAGATTATATGTAAATTACATATTAGCCTAAACTAGCATATTAGGTTATCACATATTTTGTTTTAAACTAAACGACTCCAAATATTTCTACTTGTGGTTGGTATTATAGGCAACATTTGCCTACAATATGAGAGGACTCATATGGGTCAAACACGTCCACATTGGATATTAAGGTTTAGTGCATGTAACCTTAACAAAACCACATCCATGTTATCGCCTCCTTCACCCTAAACAATAGCCTAATGGAAAGTTATGATATTACTCCTTAAAACAATTTCTAATTTTATGTCCAACCATTTGATTGCTAAGAGGGTTTATATGAAGGGTAGATAGAATCCCTCCTAATGGTTAATGTTTTTCCCTCCAAAATCACTTGAACCCATTTTCTGTGGCACAAAATTCGAGGGAGAAGACATCATTCGGGTCTATTTGCACCTACCTCTATGGAAGGGGGCCGTACATCATTCCATTTCGTGACGAACAAAACCAGAACCTTCCTCAAACGAAACCAGAACCTGAAATGCGCAAGCCTTCCTTTTCAATGGCTTATCCCCCTGAGAAGAGAAGTTCCATTGATGCTGCCACTCTACATAGGTCAAAGAATGCTGCCATTCAAGAATAGTTATGAGTTTTCCTTAATGGTTCTTTTATTGTTGATATTCTTGCTTCCACTGAAATTTATCAACCATATTTGATTTGTATTTCGAATTTGTTTACAGCAACTTCTTAAATATGATTGACACTGAAGATTCGGCTGCTGAACAAGCAACCAGCTTTCCTTCAACTGAAACTTCAAAGCAGAATACTGAACGCCGACTGGTATGCTCAATGCTTTAGTTTATATTTCATTCCATGACATCTAGCTTTAATGTTGAAATGAAATTCATATGGAAGCATATGATTAAAAAAAATTATTTCTTTATTTGTAACACTAGGATGAGGTGATGACAATATTGAGAAGGCAAAATGACACAATAAATTTGTTACATAAAGAGATAGATAGCTTGTGGGATGTAATAAGTATCACAACCCCAACACATGAGAATAACAAGAAGTCAAGAATGACCAATACCCAAAGTGGTAATCATAAGTTTGGGTTAAAAAATGGAGCTCAAGGTGCAGAGGAGGATGATGTAGAGGTCTTACAATGCTCTACTCCTGCATTAGAAAGTGCTTCGAAGAAGAGGAAGAAATGGGTCCCAACTTTAGGGGTTGAAGATAACAAAGAGAAAAAATGTTTTATTACTCCTTCGAAGAAAACCATGGGGTCATCCTTTGTGAGTGGAAGTCCTTATTCACCATATGATGGTTATTGTTTTCCTCATACACCCTTCCCACCAACACCTATTAAGAAGAAATCCAATACTCCCAAACAAAGAAGACCAACAAAGGCTATGACATATGCATTGTATCAGGTCAATCAAGTAAGATAATATGATTTTTTATTTTTTTCTTACTTAAGATTCTCATGCATGGTAAATATCTTGTAACGATTATATATTGTTAGGAATGTAGTATACGAATGTTTTTATTACTCATTCAGATATATGATCAAAATCAATGTAGAGGTCATAGTTAATTGTGTTTCCAGTTGAAATGATAATCTATTGATGTTGTTATAGTTTGGGGCATTTTTAAATACAACCTGATTAACATGGGTAAGAGAATAAAACGTCATTGGATAGATGAGGAACCTCTGTTGGCTAATATATATTGTTAGGCATTGGCTGATGCTGGTTATATCATCTATATTTTTCTACCAACTTAATTTGTTAATTGCAAACACATTTCTGTTATTAGGGGAATACAAGTAATGTGAAACACAAAGCTGGTAACAATGAAAAAAAAAATTGGAGGAAAAAGAAAAGTCCAAGAACTATACGAGGAGGCCACATTTGTAAAGAAACAGGAGTTAAGACAAACCAATTGGGAGAAGAAATCTAATGATGATCAAATATCCAACATCCATTCACAATCATCATTAGTTTAGAACTTTATTCCCAAGGTAAAAATAATTAATGTCTTCATTATGGTCATTCCCATAAGTAGTGTAGTGTGTTCATTATTACTAACGACAATTTGACAGGGTCTGAAGCTTACATTCAGCCCGCAAAACTACATGTCACTAACACCACAAGAATTGACTGTTGCGGCATATATATTTGTGGATGTAGCTGAATTCCCGCAAAAGAATAAGTACACTTAAATTATGAAAATTAATATTTCCAACATATTAGCATAATAGACAAATAGTCCAATATTTATTTTTGAGTATAACTGAATTCTATATTGTAGGGAAATACTTGTTGAATGTGATGGAGGCTATGGTGACAGGTCTACATTCCAGTGCTTAAAGCCTGGAAATTGGGTTGATAGTGATGTAAATCAATTTCTCCCTTTATATTATAGTCATTACATAGCACTTAATTATGCATGGACCATCATATAAAGTGATTAATATGTCTTATACTGCTTTACTCATGATACAGATTTTATTGTTGGTTGCATGTCAATTGACAAAAAATGCAAGAAATGGAGAGAATACTAAGGTTTGGTACATGCCTCCTTATTTCTCGGTGAGAAATATAAACTCAGCATATTAGTAGTTATAAGTTGACTCAGTGCATGTACTATGAATGCTTAATTTGACTATATCCATCTTCATAACACAGCAACAAGCAATGACATCATTTACAGCAAATAATGGTGTTGAGGATGCGATAAATAAGTATGGGCCTATCTATATGAGTTTTATTGACAGTCTATCCAAGGTATATAAATGTTGTTCCTTTCATATCAAATGTCAGTAGTATTAGCAACGTGTACTATGGATGTTAATTTTGTACTGAAAATTAACAGATCTATATCCCAATCAATGATGATGACAATCATTGGTATTTATTACAAATTAACTTGGATGAACAAAAGTTGATTTATCTTGACTCTCTTCCTTCATGGGATAGGAAGTCAACTAGATACTACCAAATGAACAAGATTGTGAGTATCTCTAACAATCATTGATATTTGTTGACTTTCAATAACTTCATGTAAGACAATGTATATTCTATTGCTCAGTTCAACTACATGGTGATTTCATTATATGGGCAGGCACATTTTATAGAAATTATGCTGAGGGATAAAAGATTTTATAAAACAAAATGTTATGACCCACCGAAGATACATGCATTCACATTAGTTGCTGGAAATGATCATCATGCATCTGATAAAGCAAATGTTCAGCTGAATGGGTACTATTAACAGATTATTTATTTTATATATTCTATGTTAATTATTACTCGCTGTAATACATAAAACTTATGGAAGTAACTTTATGTTTATATTTTAATTATAGAGATGATTGTGGAATTTGGGTAAGCACTTGGATGAGTGAAGGTCATGCATGGGCTGGGTATGCTATTGGGGTAAGATGAAATACGTCGTCTGTTTTTATTTAGAATGGATGTATGATACTTGATTAAATCACCATTTCTGAATTAATCTTTTCCCTATTGTATATGCAGCCTATGCTTGTAAGTGATAGGATGAAGCTTGCTTTGCAACTAGTCATGGGTGACTATAACTACAAGCGAGAAGAAGTTATTATGAAGTCAAAAGCATTTCTTGACAAAATGCATAACTCTCCTACCAAGTTGCATCTTCATCTTTGAGTAACTAATACAAGTGTGTGACTTTTTGTGCAGGATAATAGTTGAACTGCATTTTCATATATATATATGTATATATGACATTTCATAACATTTTTGTGTGGCCATTAGCAGAGGGGAGTGATAATTGTTCATATCTTTGGGTAATTGTAATTGTTGACCTTAGAGGTTACATTGTTTGTACATTTTTTGAATATATGACTTAATAAATTTTTTGTCCATAGTAAATTTCTTACAATTTATATAATGTCACTAATATTATTCATCAATTAATCAAACAAATAAATGAGAAAATTTCAATCATTTGGCAAATGAAAATCAGACAGGCATTGGTCGGTCGATGAACATGTTACGGATAATAATTTATAACATGCTTCAAAAGAGACGATAAGATATCTAAAAACTATCTACAGAAAATTATTATGCATAACAATATGTTAGGAAGTGAACCATAAGAACTGACTAGGAATGCTGGCCAAAACCATGCATTAGAATGACCTCAAATATTTTGTTTGAAAACATTACAGTGGGAGTTCCAATATCTTGGTTTTTTTATCAACTTCATTCAAACCATCATTCTTCTTTGCTTCAAACAATGAAGGAAGTCCTACTTATAGTGTGCATCCTTACTCCCGCACCATGGCGTACCCACGTCGAAGACTTTCACTTAAGCGAAATTTTGTGGCCCAGTACCATATTTCTGGGCGTCCTTACGCTCCATAGCGGGCGTTGACACGCGTGAGACTATTAGTATCACCTATTTTCCCCCTCCAGAGCCACTTTCCTGGACGTCATGACGCTTCATAGCGAGCGTCGTTACGCGAAAGACTGTCAGTATGACCTAGTATCCTCACATAACCACATTCCTGGGCGTCATAACGCTCCATATCGGGCGTGGCGACGCGTCAACATATCTTATTGTCACCTATTTTCCCCCCACAGAACCACATTCCTGGGCGTAATTACTCTCCATAATGGGCGTCGTGACGCGTTATAATTTCTCAGTGTCACCTATTTTCCCCCTCCAGAACCACATTCCTGGGCGTCATTACTCTCCATACTGGGCGTCGTCTCAGTAACACCAATGTTTGCCCTCCACACCAGATTACTGGGCGTCATTACGGGCCATAGCGGGCGTTGTTACGCGGAAGACTTTTTTACTATCACCCAAGGAACTAAATGTCGTGTCGTTTCGGACGAAACGCACGAAATTTTTCGGTTTCGTCCATTACCGTCACGAAATACCATTCCATTTCCGAAATTGTATAGTTTCCATCGAAACAAAACTGTGTCGGTGAGTTTCGGAGGAAACTGTCCGAAATTGCAAAGATATTCGAAGTGCATATACGAAACAAAGTAACAAACTGAAAAAGATAACCAAAAGCAACAGCCAACAGAGAAAGGAAAATTGAAAAAGATAAGCAAAAACAACAGCCAACGAAGGAAGGAAAAGATGAAGTCTTGAGGCTACAGCTATGTACAACGTTGGCCAAGCTGGGTTGACTTACTGAGCACCGAATATTAATATTTTCAGAGACCCCAGATGGGGTAGAGGCCAAGAGACACCAGGAGAGGATCCGATGGTCGCTTCAGCTTATGCGATTGAGTTTGTGAGGGGACTTCAAGGTGGGAATTGGAAGGGTAGTGATGAAATTGGTAATGGGTTCGGGGAGAAAAGGGTGTTGAGTGGCAATGGTGAGAGTGAAAGTGATGGATTTATGGTCTCTCTGCTTGTTGCAAGCATTTTACAGCTTATGACTTGGAGAAGTTGAGGGATTTCAGTAGGTATAATTTTAACCCCCTTTTCGTAGTTGCATTCAATTGAAGGAGTAGAAAATCGGGTAGAGGAAGGAATGTGAAAGAAACAAAAAAAACCACTAGCAGCACATGGTTTTCATTTCTATTTTCAATGGTGGTTTATTTATTTATTTTTATTTTGAAGTGATGTGAACGGAGGTTTAAAGAAAAGCTTTTTCAAGGAGGATTAAAATTTATGGTTATTGATTTAAACTTTTTAATATATATATTTTTAGTTATGTATTGTATAATTTGAAACTTAAAGTATAATATGTATTTTTCATTAAGTTTTATATGTCAAATGTTATCAAAAAATTTGGTCATTGATTATATTGATGTTATTTAATTAAAAATATAGTTATTCAATATTATACTATCTAATTTTATATATTTTTATTAGTATTATTATAGTAGAATTCTTTAAAATTTAAAAAAAAGTATTACTTAAAATTATTTAAGACGTTTCTTCAAAAATCTTTCATTTCCACGAAATTTCTAAAATATTTCCGAAACGTTTCCGTTTCTTAAGTGATCGAAACAGTACCTCGACACGACATTTAGTTCCTTGCTATCACCTATATTCGCCCTTCAGAACCACAATTTTGGGCGTCGTTACTCCGTCATTCGGGTGTGGCGACGTCCATCGAGTTCTAAATCCCTTTTGTCGACTTATTTTAAAATAACCAAAAAATTTGAAATGAACAACTAGTAAGTTAAACTGTGCGTTTTGGCGTTAGCCCTAACGCAAAAAATCTGAATTCCATCTTCCTTCATGCCCTTCAGTGAATCGCCAATCCCCTTCTTCCTCCCTTTCCCTCTATATTTCAAAACTCCCTTCACAAACACAAACACCAATACCCAGTTGCACTCAGCACCAATCTTTGTGCCTTCTCTCACCAAATCCATACTTTGTCGACGATCAGTACAAAATTTATTTAACGTACACGACAGTGTGCCGACGACATTGTTTATAACAGGCCTCGACAGTCACTCACCACACCCAAACGACGTCAACTTGGTCACCATATTGGGTCTTTCATTTTGAACTACATTGAAGGTAAACCTGTTATCAACAACCAATTATATCTAACACCTTGTAGCATTGATCTATTGTTTAACTTACTTGGATGAGATTTGGCCCATTGGAGGTAATGCATGTTAAGATAGTATTTTTTCATTTCTGCAATTGTGGCTGTGCTTACCAACTGTGTGATCAAATGCATACATCAAGTTCCGTTTAATAATTACTGACAATTTGCCTTCTTCAGTAAATGTGTTGCCTTTGCTAATGTGTTTTCATGAGTTTTTTTAATTTGCTTCCTCTTCTTATGTGTATTAATTAAAATGCAGGTGTCTATCATTTATTGACTGTAAAAGAAAAAAATGACTCTAACTGGAGAGTGGAATGATGGTTATGTAGATGAGGGAATATCCTCTATTGGTCAGTCAGATGATGAAATTAGTGTTAGCACTGATGGTGGTATGCAAGATGTCACTCATGCAAGTGGAACAGATGTTGAAAAAAGTATTGAACAGATGAATTATGAAGATATTTTGCAACTAAAATTCTTATGCATAGAAGAAGCTTATGTCTTCTACGAGCAATATGGGAAGATCAAAGGTTTTGGGGTAAGAATGGACAAAATTAGAAGAGGTGAAGATGGTCATATTAGGAGAAAACAATTTGTATGTTCTCGTGAAGGGTATAGATCAGAGAAAGAAATGATCAAAACCGATTATGAACGTCAACCCCGACCAATAACTAGATGTGGATGCAAAGCTTTACTTCGGGTGCATTTGAACAAGGAGTCCAACATATGGGTTGTTACCAAGTTTATTGACGAGCACAACCATTCAATGCTGCATCGGAATGTTGTCAAATTTCATAGATCACATCGCTTCATGACTTATTCAAATATTGCTCAAGTTAATAGTATGCGGTCTAGTGGGATCAAAATTTCAAATATAATGAGTTACATGGAGCAACAATCGGGTTCTTATGATAATGTCACATTTATTCCAAAGGATTTATATAATCACTTTGGGAGGGAAAAAAGGCACAAGACATCAAATGGTGATGTAGTAGCAGCTTTAGAATATTTAAGAGCCAAACAGAAAGAAGATTCAATGCTCTTTATTAAACACACTGTTAATAGTGAAGGGCAGTTGAAGAACATTTTCTGGGCTGATGGTTTCGGTCGGCAAGACTTCAACTTGTTTGGAGATGTAATTGCATTTGACTCAACATACAAAAAAAAATATTTACAACATGCCCTTAGTTGTTTTTTCTGGGATAAATCATCATCAACAGTCTATTGTATTTGCTGCTTGTTTGCTTAGTGATGAGAGAGATGAAACTTATCATTGGGTTTTACAAACCTTGGTGGAAGCCATGGATGGAACAATCCCAATATCAATTGTCACTGATGGTGATTACGCAATGAGAAATGCTATTAGGAGTGTTTTTCCTAATGCAAATCACCGATTATGTGCATGGCATTTGCAAAGAAATGCACAAACAAATGTGCACGATGCTTATTTTACAAAGTCTTTTGGACATGTCATGATGGCTAACATAGATGAAACGGAGTTTGAGGAGAGATGGGCTTCGATGTTAGAGGATTTTGGTGTTAAAGAACATCCATGAGTGCAAGAAGTGTATGCAAAGAAAGCTTTGTGGGCAACTGCTTATCTGAGGGGGAAATTTTTTGGTGGAATGCGTACGACGTCTAGATCCGAAAGCATTAATGCTTATGTTGGGAACTACGTAGATTCGAAGCTAAATATGTTTGAATTCATCAAACATTTTGATCGTTCCTTGAAATCGATGAGGAACAAAGAGTTGCAAAATGAGTACTATACAGAATATGGTGAGCCAAGATTAATGTCTGCATTTAAATCACTTGAGTTCAGTGCAGCTATTGTGTATACTGCGAAGATGCATCAAGTATTCATGCATCAGTTAAACAATGTATCAAATTGTGTTGTAGAGCACTATACCCCTTCGGTGGGCTGTACTGA
This sequence comes from Cercis canadensis, assembly GCA_003255065.1. Classification (NCBI taxonomy): domain Eukaryota; kingdom Viridiplantae; phylum Streptophyta; class Magnoliopsida; order Fabales; family Fabaceae; genus Cercis; species Cercis canadensis. The sequence continues at coordinate 429,295 of QAOA01008826.1, forward strand.
GTTCATTATTAGGAGGGATGACAGGGGTGGTAAGAGGTGGCAAGTGCTTTTTGATGGAAGGAGGGGTCCAGTTCGTTGCACATGTTTAATGTTTGAGTCTTGTGGTATTCTTTGCTGCCATTGTTTGTGTGTTTGTGTATTCACACGTATTCAGTCATTGCCAAGTTGGTGCATACTCAAACGGTGGACTAAAAATTGCAAGTTATCCATGTCAAGTGGGAATCTGCTCGTACCACATGATGGGGATAGTGAAAGGGTCCGATATGCTGCATTGGGGCACTCTTGCAGATGGTTGTCATTTCTAGCTACGCATTCAAAAGATGACTTCCTCCACACTAGGGACCATCTACAAAATTTAACGAGTGCTTTAGAGGATAAGTTTGTGCCAATTGAAGTTCAGGACCAATCTAATGCCCATGACGCTCTTCATATTAAAGACCCTTCCAGGGTAAGAACCAAGGGTAGAGTTAGGGGAGACAACAATTCCCAAACGAAAGCACGTCGTTGTGGGATTTGTCATGTCGAAGGGCACACCAGAGCCACTTGTAAGTTTAGATGAACTGGTATACAAGGGAGTTCCTTATGGACCGAAAACGGAATTGTTGATTTCATGCTGTAACTTGGGTTCTTTTTGTTCTTTTTTTTATCTATTTGAAATGTTAATGTTGTTTTCTGTCATCGTATAATTACTGATTAATCATGGAATATATATTGGTTCAAAATAAATTATACATTCTCAATAACCATTTCAAGACTAATTATGTAGGTATTTGTCATGATTGTGTGCCAAGAAATTTTGATTAACTCAACTCTGACTACAGTTTGTGTTATGAAGCAGGACATTAAAGCACTAGTAACTTTGGTGCTTCCTGAAAGATTTATGCCCACATAACAGTATTAACATACATAGATTCATCTCTCATAGTATTTTCGTTATTTTAATAAATACCATGGAATTACAATAAGTGACGAATTAAATATTATTTCTTATTAATGCGTTTCTTTCTTAGTTGGACTTGTTGCCTCTCAACCAATCACTTGATCTAACATATTCACTTGGACTTGTTTGCAGAAATTTCATTTATTTTTCACTTTCTTTTTAACAATTACTTATGTAAAGCTCATGATTTGCGGAATAAACATCTTATTCCAAAAGTGGTGATGGTTTATATGGCACGCTTGGATGCAGCATTGTACTTCTCACAGTCTATAATGCTTCCCAGATTCAAACATCTTTGCGACAATCCAAGGGCAGTCTTTGCTCTAAGGTCTGTGGAAAATGTATTTTTTCCTTATTACCCTCAAAATGTTGTTCCTTTATGGTCATTCAATTTTGTGTCTTTTATTTTTTTGTAGATGCGTATCAGATGGAATGCAGATCATAGATGCACTCCTAACATGTAAGCTAAAAAGAAAGAAGGATTAAAGTACTTGACAGATGAAGAAATCTGCTCTCATATCTCAACAAGTTCTTAATTATTTCCACCCTTATTGAAGATTTCATTTCGAAGGGAAAACTATGTCTTGTACTGAATTACTAAGATTTTTACTTAACTCTTATTCAAACAATCCAATCAGTCCTACTCCCAGTGGGTGTAGTTACTCCCGCACCATGGAGTCGCGACGCCCAGGACTTCTTAGTATCTGCATTTTTTCTTCTCCACCATCTCTCCTGCACGTCATTACTCCCGTATATGGCCGTCATGACGCTAATCCACTAGTGAAATTCTAAGCCCCACTTTTGCATCCTTTAAAAAAAACCACAATCAAGTTCAATGTTTGCCAATAAGTAAAACCACACTGACGTCGCCTCAGACGATTCATAATTCAGCTCACTAATAAATAGCACCTCTTCTACCTTAACCATCAGCATCACACAAACAATCTGTTTACAATATGGACCTGTTTACATATAATGAAATAGCAAATAAAAATGTCCACATAGGAAAAGATTATCTTCTCATCTCAACAACAGGAAAAAACTTACATGCCATGATCCAGGTTTGGCCAGTACATGCACATTTTTACGAAACAAAATTATGATATGTTCTAACTACATCATAAATCTACATATCCATCGACAATAGTTGTACTACCATAATACATGTAAATTATCATCACTTCACAAAATTGAAAATTAAAACAATTAATCGTCAAATGTATTGACTGTACATGTCAATTATATTCAGTTCCAAAATTCATAAATTAAAACAATAAACAGACGTCCATCCTCTTCCATCAGTAGCTGGTCCTCACTCATCATCATCTGACTCACTCTGTGCAGATCGGTCAACCGACTGCGCTGGAGCAGATGGAAATACGGGTGGGGGCACTAACGGCGTCAAAGAAGCCTTGGTCAACAGCTGGGTTAGAGCCTGCGTCTGAAAGTTCATGTAGCTCCTCATCTCATCCTGCAACTGTTGGAGTTTCTGATTCACGTCGGCCTCAAACTGCTCGAGCCACTCACTGATGGTCAAAGAGCGGCCTATCCGAGAAGAACTAAAGACCACAGGGGCCTGCACAGTGCCATCAGAGTTCATACTCTTAAAACCTTGTATGACGTTGTCCTCAATTACATGCTGCGGTTGTAGCAGTTCTTCTTCAGGCCCTCAACAAACTCCTGCTGCCTGACAAAGCTCCGTGATCAGGCAAGTGTGCCCCAACCCTCCTGTGGTAATGCCTTTAAGGCTCTCCACGATATGGTCATGGATGATTAAGCCCACATCAATGGGTAGTCCGGTCATTATGGCATACAGGAGTACCATGCGCTGGCGTTGCACTTCTGTTTGGTGCAACACCAGTAGCAGTTTTGCTGACACGAAGCTCAACCACGCTTTGCTGGTTCGGGACAATGATGATTGCTTCATTGACAGAAACTGGGTTCCATTCATTTTCCACAAAGCCCCCAGAGTACATACAGTCTGCAAAATGGCATCTCCGTCAATCTCTTCACCCTTCAAAAGTGTGTGAAATTCTTTGTCATTCACATTTGGTAATTTGTATTGCGATTAATGGTAGTTCGGCTGAACGACACTTTCTTCCCCCTCACAAATACTTCGTCTCCCACTCGATCCGGTGCATTAGCGTAGAATTCGCGCACTACGGCTACCACTGCAGGGCTGCCCGGCTGTTTCACAAAATGCCCCCACTTACGGTGTTCAATTTCCCGCTTAATGTCCACGTATTTAGTTCTGAAAATAAGTATGCCCCGCTCTGGATTGAGAGCACGTCGGACCACTGAAACTTTGTACCTCTTAAATGCTTCTTCACTAACAAAGCGATCCGGATCATATGAAGGTGGGGCCGACGAGGATGCTCCATTAGACGTCTTCTTCCTTTTAGCTGGCATCTTCTACCACGTCAAGTGTCCTAAAGCAAAACTCAATTATGTCCTCTGAAGAAATTAACAATAAGTATGTCAAATAAGTGGAAAATCAACAAGTTCCAATTTTTCATATTGCAACTCACGTATGGTAGTCAAAACATTTATCAATCAACAAATAAGAATGTTGTTAAACTGACATTGAATTATCATGGAACAGTACACACAAAGCATGAACATATGTTATGCGTCCTAGCAAACAGGTTTCATCCACATAATCATTCAAAAATTCTTCTTACAACTATATTAGGAGTTCCCAACAACTGTCAGCATTCAAAACGTCCAAGAATTTAAAACTAAAAATTATAAACTGTTTTCAGAGTTTAATTAAGAACTGAAACGTATTCCCCTTTTTTCGCTAAAAATTTAAACTTTACATAAGTGCAATAACTAAAATTACTAAAATTAGAATTTCAACATCACAGAAACCCAGCACAAGATTTGCATAAAAGACCAAATCTCATCATTTAAACGGTCCGCCAATTACCGGGAAACAAAACCCTAATCTAATTACACAACATATTACCCCTCATGTTAAGACAACCCCACATTGCTAAAATTATTTGAAGACAAAGGGAACGGATGGAGGGACAGACAGAGAAATCACTGACTAATAAAATACAGAGAGACACGATTACCTTGTTGAAGTCCCACTTCTTCTCCTCTTCAAGGTGAGAATTCCAGAAATCTTTCACAATTCTGAAACAAAATCAGACAGTCCGCCATTGATGACAGGGAAACAAGGAGCCAAATAGACTCTTCCATATTACAGAAAATCACAATTACACAACATATTACAGCAATGTTGTTTAAAATTGAAATTGCTATTGCATATATATGACCATATACTATACCGCACAAGGTGCACTTTATGGCTATGGAGAATCAAATCACTGGATCAGACACTCAACATTAATTCAAATACTAGTTGCATACATATTCTATACTACTTGCATACATATTCTTTTCTAAGGAAATGTGGTGTAATGAAGGAAATTGTTCCATACTTGCATGGGAAGAAGGATCAGAAACGAGCACCGTTTTATTTCAGTTTCCTAAGATAATCAAGCAACACAGCAGTAATTAGGGGCTTCTATGAAAAGAAGGGGGAAGAGTCAGGATTTTCTTTATGGACTACAGGTAAGAAGGAAGTAGTTGGTCATCTCACCAACTGACCAAAATGCAACTTAGCATCATGCAAAGAAAATGGGATCATCATTTCACCCTAAATCCTCAAAGTTTGGGTTGTTTAAAAAAAATTTTGGGTCAGTATTTTTACTTTATTTAGATAACTTTTCGACAGATTTTACATTGTATTCATAAACCCAAAACCTTAAACTTCAAATGGTATTCTTCAACCATAAATATTGAATCCTAATTCATAAACTGTAAAGCCTCATCCATATATCTTAAATATTAAATGCTAAACCAAAAACCTAATTTCTTTTTTCTTGTTTTCACTTTATAAATTATTATGCCATAAACCCTTAACAATAAACAATTTATAATGATTAATTATATAATTTCTGTTTAAAACTCTAATAGATAAAAAATCTTATTATCTACCATACTACAATTCAGATTTTCGAAGGTATCTATTCATGTTGCAATACCTACAATCACTAAAATTACAATTTCAACATCCACAAATCTTTCACAATTCTGAAACAAAATCACACCGTCCGCCATTGATGACAGGGAAACAGGGAGCCAAATAGACTCTTTCATATTACAGAAAATCATTACAAAATTACGCACACTTACAGCGGGAGAAAAATAGGTCATGCGGGTGCTGGAGTCCCGCCGGTGATGTCAGGGAGGACAGGCGGTGCCGGATGTGAAGAGCTTCTTAGGTCAGGGAGGTAAAAGGGGTGTTAGGGATTTTGGAAATGTGAGCCACACCCAAAGCGAAGAGGAACAGGAACAAGTGAAGAACTGGTTAGAGAGCAAAGCACCAGCGACGACGACGACAGGATGCGCCGGATGTGGCTCGGAGACTTGGGGATTTTTCTCACAGTTACGGATTTCTTGCACAATTAGGGATTTTCCACTCCTTTGAGCTCACCAGCGGAGAGGAAAAGACACAACTGAACCAGGCCATTATGCGATGTCGTTTAAGCTCACCAGCGGATAGGAAAAGACACAACTGAACAACCACATATGCGACGTCGTTTCAGCTTTGGGCAGCTGGGCAGGCAGGCAACACTTTCATACGAAACGCCCGTTTTATCTACAATGGGTCACCTTGTTAATTAGCAAAGTTCTGTGCCAGTTTTATAATTTCCAAAAATACACAACTGAACAAGGACATATGCGACGTCGTTTTATCTTTGGGCAAATGGGCAGGTGGGCAGCTGATTCATACGAAACACGCGTTTTGTATGGGTTGGGTCACTCTGTAAATTATTAAAGTTCAGTGCCAATTTTATAATTTCCAAATCTTGTCAATTACCAGTTCCTTTTCAAATTCCTACAGACAGAACCTGCAAAAATCAGAAAAATGGTACACAAGTCACCATCGGGNGGGGGGGGTGTAGTATAGCACCACCCATATATCAATTAATTGATGAATTCTAGGCACGAGGAACTCCTATATTGATTCTGTTCAATCTTTAATTACTATCATTGTTGCATATGTTATTATACATTTGCATAATTTTGATTTTTCTGTGTGAAGGAAAATCAATCATAGGTGATCCTGAAGACGTTAGTGCAAGATCCTCAACATTTATTGACTCCAATCAAAAAATACCCTGAGAATTAATGTTAATTCCGGTGATTCTGAAGAGAATTTTGTCAATGTGAATATGCCAAGTGATTTATCAAAAGGTATGCCTAGATTAAAAAAAAAAAAAATTCACAAAAAACATAGTCGCAAAATCAAATTTTTTTTTTAAAAGAAACATTATAGTAAAATAGATTTATGCATTTGATTCAAATACTTTATTCTTCTCGTTTCGGTGTTTGTTTATCTATTGCATTGTCTAAATGAAAGGAAGATCATTGTTGTTACGTTCTACCTTGAGAATTACTTTTCAATTTTCTTCACATAGCTAAAGTCTATGGTATGACCTAGCCTTGAAATGTGGTAGTTTTATTTCACTCTAAACTTTTCAATTCTAAAAATAGATTTGGCATAAAATGAGGAATTTAAATGTTATGAAGATATTGTACATATATTCATACAAAAAATTTGTTGCATTTAGCTTCTACTAATCGAGCTATTATTTAGTATATTAGCGGTAGAAACTAAAACATTTACATAAGTGGCTAAATATTTTATTAATTTTGTTTTCAACAAAATGAAATTAAAATATCCATGTATTTAAACTAGTTAAACATTTTAATCTAAGTTATTTTTGGATTTCAAAATGCATTTTTCATGTAAATTAATAAAAAAAAATTCGATGAACAGTTAGGATTGATTACAAAGTATGCTTCTTTTTTAAATTTTCTTATGATATTTATAGAAGTTAATAATAAAAAATTATTTAAAATCAAGAAGATTATCCTTAAGACACTTTTTATAAAAGTTAATAATAAAATAATATAAATTAAGTCACTTGTATAAAATTTTGAGCTCCACTTGAGCTGGATAAAATTCCTTACTAATATACCTTAGCTTGTCTTTAGAGAACCATAGAGAACATGAAACCCTTCCTGGTGAGCTAATGGGATATGGCAAATAAATTATTTTTATAGTATCATCGGAAAAGTTAAGCCTCCAGCAAAGTTACAATCTAAAATAATCTGGCAAAAGCTCCACTACAGCAAACTTCAGGAAAAGCTATACCTCTGGTAAAATTTAATAACCTGCAATCGGCACGGACCTATAACACACTTTTTGGAAAGACATAAGATTAAGAATATCCCTCAAATGGCTATGAAAGCAAGAGGAAGAAAGTATTTGTATTAAACTCCACAGACTTATAGCACAAGATAATGTTTCCTGTGAATTTGAGATTTAAATATTTGACATTTCCTGAGTTCAAATGAATTATTGAAATTTTAGTATAATAATTTAAATTATTGGTCTAATTAATGTAGTGTTCATCAAATAATGATAAGCATATATCTTTAAATTGTAATATTTCTTAGAATTATTTATCGTATTCAAGGTATTTGATATTTTCCTTATTCTTAGAGTTTATTCTTTAAGAATAATAATATATTATATATACTAGTATTTTTTTAAAATATTTTATTCTTATTTTGTCTTGACTAAATCTGTTTTTGTACATATTTGACTAAACTCACTTAATTTTTTAAGAGACTTATGGTTTTGTTTGTGAAAAAAGTGTGAAATTCATGTAATATATTAAACTTAATTATAATTTTGATTCTCTTTTTTTTTTTTTTTCTAAACGAAGGATTGGGCACATCATTTTTATTTTAAATAATTTAATCCTCATATTTATCAAAACGTTACAATAGTTGCATATACTATAATTGTCATCTAGTTATAGACAAGATTTATTGATTTGGCATTCAAAATATATTTTTTTCTCGGCACTTTGACCGAATAAATGCAAAAAGGGAACTTAAATACGGAAATTGAGTAGTCAAAAACTTAAATACGTAAATAATGCAGTTAGAAAAAAATTAAAAATAAAAAAAAAAACTATTTCGTCAGATGCGGGGGCCACAGACACGCCGTGGGACCCACGGCGCGTCTCTTCTTGTCGTTACCTCCAGCGATAGGTGCATGGCTTCCCCTTTTTCCTTATCTCTCACTCTTGTTCTGTTCCTCCCTCTATGCTCTAGTGACAACGCTAGACTTAGAGAAACAGAGAGAGATAATAATCTGCTAGCACGCACTTGGGTAAGAAGGTGAGAGGATAAGCAAGTATGGCATTTGCAGGAACAACCCAGAAGTGCATGGCTTGTGACAAAACGATTTATCTGGTTGATAAGTTAACTGCAGATAACCGAGTTTACCACAAAGCTTGCTTCCGATGCCACCATTGCAAAGGAACCCTCAAGGTATCTCTCTCTCTTTCTCTCTCTGTCTACCGTGTATGAGAATTGTATATATAATTCTTCTCTAGTTCAGGTTTCTAGGCTTGGATCTGGTGTCTGTTGTTAATCATCAGAGTAATGAATGAGATCAGTTTTAGCACTTGCTTTAATTTAGTTCTCTGCTGTTTCCATAATTCAGCATTTTCATCCCAGGACACTATCTGTTAGAACTTTAATCTCTTCCTCATATGATCATATTTTCTCTGTTTCTGGTTTGTGTGTAGTCTTAATCTTCATTCCCAAGAATCCATCCAAATATTGGAACTTCTACATATTAATATTCGTTTAAATCTGTGGGTTTTAAGGTAGATCTGATTGTTTGTCCTCTTGTTGATGTTTTATTGCTAGAATTGATGTAACAAACTCTAGTTTTGGTAGTGTCCCTACAAGCCATGCACATATCGTTGGAGGTTACGACAAGAAGAGACGCGCTGTGGGCCCCACGGCGCGTCTGTGGCCCTGCATCTGACAAAATGGTTTTTTTTATTATTTTTAATTTTTTTCAAACTGTATTATTTACGTATTTAAGTTTCTGACTACCCATTTCCGTATTTAAGTTTCCTTTTTGCATTTATTCCGTCAAAGTGCCTTTTTTCTCCGGTTAATCATTAATTCCTCAACAAATTTAAATGAAACCTATCTAAAATTACAATTAAGGATTTGTTTGGTAGGACTAGGAAGTAAACATCAAAGAGAGTATAATTTATTTTTTTTTTAAAAAAAATAACAATGAGTATAAATATTACTCTTTAATTATATTTAACGGGAATCCTGTAATACTACATGAGTATGTCATACTACACTGACGTGACAAGTATACGTAATTTTTATATTTTATTGAATATAAATATAATTTATTTTATTTTCTCAAATAAATTTAAAAACAATTAATTTGTACACGTGTCATTTTCATATTGGCTAATCTCATGTAGTATGACATACTACATAAATATGAAAAATATCTAAGAAATCTCCTATATTTAATCATGTTACTTTTATAACTAAACATATTTAAACAAAATAAAATTTTATTTTTGTTTCCCTACCAAACAAACCCTAAGAACAAAGAGAGAGAGAGAGAGAGAGAGAGAGAGAAAAAAAAAAAAAAAAAGNTGAAGGCTGAAGAGAAAGAACAGAGCTAGAGCAAAAGGAATAGAAAAAGAGAGACCTAAGCCGGGAGAAGGGGAGCAGATCGAGAAAGAGGAATTGAAATTCAGATTTAGTGTATCGTTAATTCTCGGTCTCCTTATTTATGGGTAATGCGCTGTCTCCTTTATGAATCTCTGCTAACTGCTAAGCATGCTTTTATTTCTTGCCCGTTGCTTTCCCTCAAGAGTCCCAATTTGCTCTCCCATTGTTGCGAGTGGTATTTGAGGAAAAGCTTAGGTGCTATGGCATTGGTGGTTGCAATTTCGATAAATGTGAAAAAAATTTCATACATCTGCCACTGCATACCTGAGAAATTCAATGACACGGTTGAAGGGGCTATTGGGTACTCTCTAAAACTGGCAAAAGAACCAAGTGGGCTCTGTACTTAAACTTGTTAGTAAAGGAAAAAATGGAATTGAAAAAAAAAATTAAAAGTAAAAAAGATTACTACATATTCATCATGAATATAGTTGTGGCTGTTAGATGAAATTTTGGAAGTGATTCTGCATATATCGGGGCAAAAGAGAAAGACTTGAGAGTTTGTTCCATAAAGTCTTTAAGAGCATAAAATAATTCAATAATGTGTCAGTTCTCTTTCTGCCTATTCCTTGTATATTTTGCTCAAGTATCTATCATTTATTGCTTATCATGGTGATGTTTCTGAAAACAAGGAGATGAAAAACTATGTCTTGCTTTTAGTCAATATCTGGAAATTATTGTCACTCAAGAAATGATTCATTAATTAATATGCTCTGGTTTCAAAAGAGGGAATTCTTCTCTCTATTACTAATTTTATGTGTGACCATTACTGGGTTTGATGCTAATTCGCTAAAGTAGTTAAGAACCTGTTGATATTCTCTCTGCTGTTTGTTTTCCTTACTTTTCTGAAACTTCTGTTGTAGCTGGTGCATTTGGCGGCTATAGGGGGCTGCGTCCAGTGCCTCCTGAAAAAGGGATATTTCCATTGGATCACATGCATTTATGTGACCTGGTATTGTTTCTCTAAGTTCCCATAAAGAATTAAAGCTGAAGTGATGTTTATATTTGAAAAAAATAAGTTCTAACAAGTTGAGTGGTGATCCAGCTCAATATGTTGATTCTCAATATGTCAGTTTGATCTTCGTGTAGCTTAGTTTGTATGTTGACTCCATTTCAGGAGAAGAGAGAGTATCTCAGTTGTCTAAATACTTCTGGCCACCAGTCTGAAAATGCAGGCAGTTCTCAAAGAAGTATCTGGAGTATCGTATGGAAAAGTGAGTTGGTTTAACCATATTTCAGAACGTAGTTGTTTATGTATCTTGGAGCTTGTGACATACAGTTTATCTCTTCCCTTGCTATATGATTTTGTTTAGCATTTGGCATTGAATAGGCCTCCCTTTGGGAATTCAAAATTGTATTGCAACTTGATGACAAGATGATCTTGTGCTTGTGAGCAGTTCCCATTGAAATGGGTTGGTTTGTACTATACAAGTCAACATAGCTATGTTGATATGGCTTGGAAGTTTTTATTTTATTTTCAGATGTTCTCTAAATGTGTTTTTGTGTTTTTAATCCTAGCTGAGGTTGTTTCTAAATTCTATTTCATCTTATGTTAGAGTTGACATAGAGAATTATCATAGCAAAACTTGTGCTCTTCTTGGCCTAATCCCTTTTATTATTATTACTAGTATGTTTTCTCTGTTGGGGCTAGGGCTGGTTGTGATCCTGGCTGAATCAGGGAGGTTTTTTGCATTATCAGCTAATTGCTGTGGGTTACAGACTATGCTTGATCCTATATGTGCACACATGTCTATACCCAGAAGTGTGTATTGGCTAACTAAAATGGTACACGTTCTAGACAGTGATTCTGAGAATCTATTTTACTGGTTCTCTTAGCATAAGAGTTTGACTAATTGTTCTTCACACCAATACATTCACATTTCATTTTATTTTATATAAGATGCTGTAATCTATGATATGAAATTTCTTTTTTTTCTCTTTTGGGGTATGTATGCTTAGATTTCTTTGGACATAAGAGTTTCTAATAGCTGGTTGCTCATGAACTTCTATTGGCATCTTGCAGGAGCTTGATGGCGAAGCAAGACTTGTCAGAACTTGGTTTTAAGGAAAGTAATGCAACAACGCCAAGAGAAAAATTTAGTGACAGGATTGACAATTGAGGCCAATAAACATGCAGAAGTGAGAGTTTATGTAAATTTTTAGGCTCAGTTTTGTTATGTTGATATTCTTCTTTCCTATATCATTTGATTTATGTGATAAGCAAATGTTTAAGCATGGACCATGAGTTTCCAATGGGCTATTTGGATAGCACGTTGGTAAACAACGAAAATTCATTTGAAGGGATAAATATAAAGGGTAAGAGTGAGATTTTTCTTCCCTCACTGTTATACTACAAAAGAAATTGATTGTTGTTTTATTCCTTCATGTTGATGCAGTGAACTGAACAACACTAGAAATTTAATCTCATGTTAGAGCTGACATAGAGAATGATTCATTAACATTTTGGTGATAATATCATCAATGTCAAATTCTATTGGATTGGACAATTTGGTGAATGACATTTTAAGTAACACTCCAAAGTCTATCAATGTAACATCAATGCGCAGCAACAAGAGCACGATCCCAGAGGTATTCTAATAACATTTCTCTTAACACTTTGGTGTTCAGATTTGGGCCATTTGGCAATGTTGGTTGTTTTAAATTTTCAGTTAGTTCTTTTATGCATTTTTCTTTGATTCAATAATGGCAGGTCTTATATGATAAGGTATCAAAAGTAAAAGCAGAAGGAAAGTGCTGTGCAGCAGTATTTTATTGGTGTCATTGCAAGGACTATTTATGCAGTGTTGACAAGGATTCTACCAACAACAGTATTCCTTCTGCTCTGAGAACCTATCAGTCTGAACCGTACCAAATCACTAGGTTTCTTTTAGAGTGGAGAAATAAAGAGACTAGAATCTCATTGTAATTTGTAAGTGATGGAGATATGAGTTGGATTACCCATATAATCCTTTTGTTGGTGATTCCATCTATAACTATTACATATTAGCTTCTTCTTCTTTTTTCCCCCTTCTAATGTAATGGATTTTCCTTAGCATGTTCTAATGGATCAGAACTCTGCTGGGTTCCTAAAAGTGAAGACATATTATTGAAATTTCTCTTCCCTGGTTCTACGTTCTAAACTGTTTGAAAGACTTATAGATACTTGATATTATTGCATGCCTGGCAACTAGCTCTTGCCTAAGGAAGCTATGCTTTTTACATTTTCATAGTATTTCACCTCCAAGATTCTTCGTATTGCGAATTATGCTCTATTATAGCATGCTTTGAAGACGTGTCTGCTTCATTTTATGGCATCTACTTTACTAGCAATATTTATCTCTGCAAGTAAATTTTTGTTACACAACAATTATAATGATAAATGACAAAGGCGTCATAACTTTCCAAATAGTTTTTCTATAACATTCTCGAGTCATTCTTTCATTTGCTTGAGTCTCACTTTTAGTACCTTACTGCTTCTATAACACTAAACTGATCTGACTCTATGTCTGCTGAATACATACATGTGGAGAGGTTAATAATTGATAAACATGAAAGTTATTCAAATGAAAACTTCTCTGGTTTTTAAGTACATCTAGAAGTCATTACCATGACTTGAGCATAGTTCTGTCATTCAGAAAACATGATAAAAATCTGTCCTGTTTAACTGGGGCAAATAGATATAACATTATGGAAGGGATTTTAAGTTCTATTATGATTTTTTTTTTATTGCTTTTTCAAAGAAAATGAATTCCATCATATTGAAGAAATTCCATCAATTTAGATGAGATTTTACACCTGTACAGAAATCCACATTTTTTTTTTCTTTTTTAACATTCCAAAGGGTTGAATTTAAAAGAAAAATAGAAATCAATTCAATTGTATTCCTTATTTTACGTGGATCCAAACATTATGAAAGGAATAGATACAGAATTTGTGAAAATTCTATGACTGATAAATTGAAGGGAAGAGACAATTTGTGACAATTCTATAATTTCTTAAATACAAGTAATTACTACTCTTGTCAAATAAGAAAATTATAACTTGTCCCCTAAGAAAACATAAAATAGGAAACTATAAAAATTTCAAACTAAAATGTAGGCTAAACTTTTGAAAACAATTAAAAAGTTAGGTTACCATAATAGAGTCATATATATTTAGCGAAATGGAAATTGCTTGCGGGACAAAATTTTGTTTCTAAATTGGTTATAACCACCATTAAATAAATATGTAATTGATGTCTTAACCCCTTTTTTTTTGTTCTTAACAATTAGAATTTTTTAAAAAATGAACTCTAAAATCTAAATCAATTTATGCAAGAGATACAAAGATATTGCCTTTGGTCATTCTCTACCTTTTGAATTCTTATTTGACTAATTCTAATTTGAACTATGTACTTAAATTAAAGTTCATTTGAATGGCTAGATCCAAATTCTTATAATTTACTTCACATACTGTGTAGTTAAATGGTCGTGTCACACACTAATTGCCTCACAAGAGTTTTTTTACTAGGGGTCACACTCACAGCAAACTTATATATATGAATCCATTTATATTGGGTGTAAGACTTGTCATAGTTACATCTTTGAATATTTTTTTTGTAGAAAGTAAATTTCATCGATCCAACAATTGAATTGAAAGTTCTCATGCTCATAAAATTTCATATACATTAATAATTAATTGGTATTCTATTAGATTATTTTATTTTAACAGATAATAATATTTTAAAATATAAGTAATTGTCATCAATTAAATTACATAATTAAATTTTTTTGATTTAAGTAAAATTGTACACGTATGATTGACACCACAATACCACATTATTTAATGGTTGGATCAATGGATTTTACCTAAAAAGAAGTTGTGCATGTGTGTGTGAATGAAAATAAACGTCACAAATAATTTTAGTTATCAATTTTGTTTGTTGTATGAATACTACTTATGGTATTGAATAACTAACCTATTATATATATATACTAAATGACATTCAACCCCATTTTCTTTTAGAATGAGACTTCTTTTCGTTGGTTGACTAACGGTAGAATTAACTGTGTTAATATTCGGTAGCCATTGAGCAAACCCAACATGATCACGGCACCTAACATTTTACGACAAAAACAAAAATTAAAATACTGCACCTAACCACATAAACAATTTGAATTCTATCACAATTTGCCTATGGAAAGTGCTGAAATTCCGCAAGACTGCAAGAGTACACGGTATCTGAATTCTATATTTTAAATCCGTTGTCCTCTTTTCCTCTCTCTTTCCGAGTTGTGAGAAGGAAAATATTAATGCGTGTATGATCAACAATCCAGTTGTAAGCTTTGAATTTGGCTATTGAATTATTCTCATCTTCCTATCTCGGTTGACTTTCAGTTTTACTCTTGAAATCAGAAGTACTAAGTTTTCAGCATCAATCATCTGCTAGTTTCATTCTGCAAATTAGGAAAATCATCCAACTGAGTATCGGTCCCTTGCTGTCAATCATATCAGCTTCTAAAACTGCAGTAAGATTCCTTTTCCTTCAATTAATCATTCATTAGATTCAGCTAAATTAATGGGTTATATACTTTGGAAATCAGGCTGAAAGAATATGGAAATTGATGTTCTTGACGCTTCGTTTGTTTTATGACTTACGAGATTCTGTGTTTGACTTTTGATGAAAACAACATAGTATCTATTTGTGTTTTATATTTTTTAGGCCATAATCTATTTGGTTGATTTTCTCTTTGAATTGCCCTCTTCATATTACTTTGCTCTCAAATTTTGATTGAAGTTAACTTCCAAAAGGGGGTGGGAGGGAATGAAATTCAAACTTGAGAGTATCAGGACTATGACTGAAGTTATAGTGGATTGTAAGTAGATCTTTCATCCCTGTGTTTGAGATGGGCATCGTAGTTGTTAGAAATTTGCATCATGCTCTAGACTCTAGATAATTGTATGTCGTTACCATGAAAGACCTCCTCATTTCTATGCCATGAAATATTATTCATGGCCACTGGCAAATAGGATCAAATTTTCCGTGGGATCAAGTTGGCGTTGGAGAGGAGTAGGTGGGTTTATAATGAATTTCACCCACTCTAAGACGCTTCCCTAAGCCCTAACTTCATATCTTATGTTCCATTTCCTGAACCAAATTGCTTTAGCAAGATAACATTGATGGACAACATGTCCTATATATAGTCTCCACTTCTACATCACATATTGGACAAAGACTGTCCACATTGATACCTCTAGTTTGCAATAAAGAACAGGGTTGGAGGACGCGATTAATGAGTCTTCAAAGAGTGTCAAAGTCTCACACCCAATGAGTTCCCATTATATTCAAGAAGTCACTATTTTCATACCCTATTTTACTATTAAATTGCACTCATTCAATATGAAAAGTTTTTAAAACTGTAGCTCTATTTTTTTCTACAATTATCTTTAATCTTATTAAGTGTATCTTTCTTAATTATTATACAAATGATTTGTGCATATGAGAAATCTAGTTCAAATAAAAAAAAACAAAAAAATGGGATAAGAGAAGAATTTTTATTTAAAAAGAATGGAATAAGAGAAGACTTTCTTCCTTTTGAAAAAAAATAAAATGGGATAAGTCAAAGAATTTGTTTTTAAATGTACAATTTACCCTTCATCACCCCTGTACCCAAAACACTGGTAAGACCAAAACAAAACTAATAGGAAAATCATCAAAGTAAGTTTCATTCTTTAGTACTCCCTTGTAATAATTAGCATCTAAACTTGTAGTGAAATTCCCTTTTTCTTGTGAAAGTAAAACTCATTAAAACAAAGCAGATCCAGTACAAAGTACATCAACAACCGAAAGAAATTACAGTCATAGAATCAGATTCATCTTGAAAATTATTGATGTTCATACTTCGTGCCAAGATTAATTGATTATTATTATTATTATTATTAGCCAGTGATGAAAAAGGATACTGTTGGCATAAAATTTCTCATAAAAATAATCGTGGGGGAATATGCTTTTTTTACAATTGATGAGATTATTTTTCATTATTTTTTTATTTTAAATTCGATGGTTTGATTTTTAAAATTTGATTAATCCATTAATTAATGCTAATCTCACTTGGTATATATTGATATATTTCTGATTTTGTTTCTGCAGAGGAATATCAATCATGGGTAGGAAAAAAGATTCGTGTTGGGATCATGTTGACAAATTGAATGACAAGGAGTTCAGGTGCACATTTTGCAAACGCAAATTTGCTGGAGGTGCTTCAAGGATCAAAGGCCATTTATCTGGGATTAAAGGGAAAGGCATTGATGCATGTACTAGTGTTTCTAAAGATGTTCAAGAAGCAGTACGCTCAACGTTTGATGATTTCAATAAAAGACCTTGCAACAGAGTTAATTCAAGTAACCTTGAACAGAATTTCGTCAATTCAAATCTGCCAAGTGATTTATTAAAAGGTACGTATCGATGTAGAATTAAATTTGCAAGAAACATTAGTGAGAGTCTTATAGATGTGTGACATTAATACAAATACTTTCTTCCTTTTCCTTTTGGGGTCATTTATCATTATCAATTGTAATGTTTACACTAAAAGAGCATCATTGATCTTATGCTCAGATTTATTTTCAAATTCATTCATGTATATATATAGAGAGAGAGAGCGTGTGTGTGTTTGTATAATATGATAAAATGCAAGTAAAAGTAAATTTGAGCTTGTCAAAAGGTAATATAAGAAATTGATTATTTAATAATTTTGGTTTTTAGTTTCAAATTCATTGGCTTTTGATAAATGATAGGCGTGTTTGACATTTTCAATGCTAGTGGTGTATTTAGTATGTAAGGGGATAATACCTATGAATATGTTGCATGTGAAATACAGAGCAGTGAAATATAATACTAATTCTTAATCACTTTCACTTCATTATGATTGCCTACACTTTTTATACAACATAATTATTTTACATTCAATCAATAACTTTATGACACAAGCGCACACTATACAGCTAAACAATCTAGATTAATTCTATCATATAAGGGAGAAAGAATACCATTATATATTTTTTATTTTAATTTTCTCATATGATGTTGCACATATTTTTTAAAAAAAAAATTATGTGAGGGGTTGGAGGAGCCTCATGCAAGATATCCAAACTCTTTACTAATAAATTCCACCTAGAAGCCACTAGGTGTGATCTAGTAATGAGTGGTTTGGGTAATATGTAGGAGGTTAGGGGTTCAAACATCTTTGCTGTCATGTAATCAAAAACTAAAAAAATTCCACCTAGAGGCTTATTGTCATTGTATGATGAGAAAGATACCAAATAGTATATATCTAAGTGGTATTGTTCTTAAGGTTTACAAGTTTCATATTCAAACCTGGAGTCATAATTAAAAGTACAAGAAAAAAGTATGATGAGCTTGCAGAAGTTTAATATTTTCTTGGATGTTTAACTTTACTAAATTGGAGTAATTGTTTTTTTAATATACTAGAAAACTTGTTTCCTGGTTCATTAATTTGCAAATCCGGGCTATTTTATTTATGAAGTATTCCTTCTTATTTGGAAATGCCAGGGTTTATCCATTCCCAACAACAACAGATTTAATAGACGAGAAGTTTGGAGGATACATTGATAATATATGGGGTTGGCTTAATGGAAGATGAAGTGTCAGTAATTGAAGTATGGGGAATAGAGGAGTGGGTAAAACAACTTGATTAAGCATATATACAACACCATTTTAGAAAGAGTTGATGCCTTTTGTCATGTCATTTGGGACACCATGTCACAGCATTATAGCATCCTTCTATTTCAAAACACCATTGCTTTATCATGTGTTCTGCATGTAGCAGATATTTAAGGATGATAAGATGAAAATTAGTGGTAAGATTGATTATTTCATGCTTTCAAGAGAACAAAAAAATGTATAATCACTTTAGATGATATGTATGGAGAATGTTTTCTGTTGCGAACCAAAAAAAAAAAAAAAGGTTTATACGAACACTAGTTTATACGAACCACACAAATGTCACCACTCAATACACACATTTTTAATATTTACGTTTGCCTCAGCCTTATGATGTTTATAATTTTTGTATTAAATTGTTTTATTATCAACTTTTAGCATTTATGATTGTTCTCAAATATGATAGTCCAATTAATTATTTCATTTTTATTGCAAGGATAGATCTTTATATATATATATTTCTTTTATTTCAATCCATGAAAAAAGGTAATAAGTGTCAATCTTAGATATTAGAGAGAAAATGATATGTAGTTATATATTATGAGAAATTAAGATACTTCACAAATTTTTAATCCAAAATTTTACTAGAGATTCAACTACGTACTCCTAAAATGCTATTAAAAGTTTTTATTTGTTTGTAATTATTTTTTGGCCCCTTTGTGATGTATTTTGTTTTATCAGGAAATGTTGAGCTTTATCCAATGCCGACAAGTACAGATTTTATAGGTAAGCAGTTTCAAAGTTACACTGACACAATATGGGGTTGGCTAATGAAAGATGAGGAGTCAGTTATTGGAGTATGTGGAATGGGCGGAGTGGGAAAAACAACATTGCTTAAGCATATCTATAACATGCTTTTAGATGCCTCTCATCATGTTATATGGGTTGATGTTCCACAAGATTGTAGTGTTTTTCAGTTACAAAAAGCCATTGCTGATTCATGTGATCTGCATCTATTAGATACGGAAGGTATGATGAAAATAGCAGCTAAATTATTACATGCTTTCAAGAAAATAAAGAAGTGTGTAATTATTTTAGATGATGTGTGGGATGACATTCATCTAGAGAGTGTGGGAATTCCTCTTACAAATAGTGAGGTTCAAGTGATTATAGCAAGTCGCTTGTTTGATGTTTGTCAAACTATGAATTGCGAAAAGCATATTCTAAAAATGGTGCCTCTTTGGGATGATGAGAGTTGGGATTTGTTTTTGAAGGTTCTTGGAAAAGATGAATTGATGCTTCCTGTTGAGGTACAAGATATAGCGAACTCTATCGTTGAGGAATGTGCTGGTTTACCCCTTGCAATTGTCACGATGGCAAGAAGCATGAGGGGAAAGGAAGACATTAGAGAATGGAATCATGTCTTGGAAAATCTGAAAAACTCAAAAAAGGTACAAAATGATATGAAAAAGTGTGTTCCAGAGTTAACATTGAGCTATAATCGTTTAAATGATGAAATCTTTCAGAAATATTTTTTACATTGTGCATTATATTTTCAATTTTATAAATGGATCAGCCGAGAAGAATTGATAATGCATTTTGTTGATGAGGGATTGATTGATGGAAAGAAGAGTTTGAAAGCACAGTTTGATGAAGGTCATATCATATTGAATAAGCTTATAAACAGTAATCTGTTGTTAGAAGTACATGAGCTGTATGTTAAAGTTCACAGATTGTTTTGGGCCATGGCAATCAGCATTGCAAATGAGAGTGAAGGTGACATGGCGAAAATTAATGAAGATTTATTAGAGGTGAAAATTATTGAAGATTTATCAGAGATACCACCAGAGCAAGAATCGGAAGAGGAAGAATCGGAAGAGGAGGAATCGGAAGAGGAAGAATGGGCTAGGTTGACCATAGAAGAAATTCCATCAGGCACATCACCTAGGTGTCCTAAACTTCCATCCTTGAAACGTAAGGAAACCAATCCCATCCCAAATAGTTTTTTCATCAACATGTCTTCTCTAAAGGTACTCAACGTATCAAATTGGGAAGGGCTAGTGCGTCTGCCCAAGTCTGTTTCTAACCTGGAGTCCCTCACTTCCTTATTGCTTCGTAATTGTTCATCATTGAAGTATGTGCCTTCATTAGCGAAGCTACAAAAATTAAGGAGGTTGGACCTTTTTGGTACTGCAATTACTAAACTACCTCTGGGTTTGGAAACGCTGATCAATCTTAGATGGCTCAATCTTCAGGGAACTAAAAAATTGATAATGTCACCAGCTTCAGCGATATCCAAATTGACTAATCTGCAATCCCTCTCTCTTGATGTGTATGACGAATCAATGGAAGTGAAAGTAGCCGATCTGGAAGGGCTGAAAGTGCTGGAAACTATTTCGGTCGTGTTCAGTGATGGAAACAAATTCAATGCCTATGTGAGAGGATTAGTTAATGCTCAAAATTGTGGACTCACAAGCTATTTTCTTCAATTGCTGGGAAAGCCATGGCGATTTTGGTCGGATTGTAGCTGGGATATTTACGGTACTGAGAAAACCATAGAGTTTAAGGGTATTGGAAATACTGCCTCTCTGCTGCTCCCAGTAGACATGAATAAGCTGCAAATAAAATACTGTGAAGAATGGAGAAGCTTATGTGATGTTTTATCATTTGACGATAAAAACAATTCCAAGAGTTGCAACATTTCGTACTGCGATATTAGATTTTGCTATAAGCTTGAGAACGTATTTTGTTTATCCAGTTCTTGCTCCTTCTGCAGCTCCGTCCAAAGCCTCGAAAGCTTAACTCTTCATTTTCTAGGAAGCTTAAGTATCCTGTGCAAAGAAACTAACGTGGCAGGCGCAGTAACATGGGGCCCATTTTCTTCTCTTAGATATCTGAAAGTTTCTTTTTGCCACCGCATGAAGACGTTGCTGACACCTGGAATGACAAGACACCTCCAAAACTTGGAGACCTTACATGTTGAGGAGTGCGATGAAATGGAAGAAATATTTTCATCAGAAAGGAACAGTGATATTACTGATGTTTATATTGATGTTGACATGATGATGAACCCTCATTGCCAGTCTTTTGAAGATCTAATTTCATCAGGAACAGGAACAGGAGGGAACAACCAAGAGGAACAAGGAGCAGATGCACTGCACATTCATCATACTCATGGTACCAGGATCGAACTCCCCAAATTAAAGACAGTGTTTTTGAGCTGGCTCCCAGAACTGAACAGAGTGTACGAAGGGATCTTGATCTGCGATTCTCTCCAAGAATTCAGAATTTCTTATTGTTCAAATTTAAAAGTGGACCCTCAAATACAGCCTCCTATTCAGATCATCATAATTTGAATTGTATGAAACTTGTTTGAATTGTATTATCTTATTAATTCAATTCATTTATAAATCATTTTGTATGTAATATCTAATGACTTGTAAATACTACCAATTAATTTTCGTAGGATTTACAAATAATTTTTTTTTTTCATATAAGTTCATTTTAATTCTATTTCAAATGAGAGTAATAGGTTCACCAAGTTTCTTGTCAATTAAAATTGATGCCATGAAAGTAGTGAAGCTGTAATGCTCTGATTTTTTCTTGGGCAAATCTCTTTTGTGAGTTATTTGTAGATCACATTTGTGTTATCTTCTTGCATTAGTTTTAATAGACACATAATAATATTATTACAATTAAAGGTTTCGAAAAAGTAAAGTTTCTTTCTAAATTTTAAACACTTCTCCTCATCCAATTTTTAATTCTACCAAAACATAGCTTTACCTTATACCAAATTTTTAGTTGTTCTTTCTGTAATTATAAATAAATAAATAGGAATGTGTATGCTGTTTTGTGTGTTGTGACTTGTGAGTGATGTATCAATGGGCTTAAATATGATAATAAAGCCCATATGTATGATAGGCCCAATATTACAGGCATCGACCCAATTTAAAAGAGTTTTGGGCAAGTCCCACCAATGATACTAAAACTCACCATGCACTTGCACACACACAATTATAAATGAGTGAGTCCCCACTGAAATTACTAAATTAAATTAAATTGGAACAAAAATAAATAACAACATGGTTCTTGCATTCTTTTCTTATTTCTTTCATCCGCTATTTGCTCGTTTCTCTCTCTCTCTCTCTCTCTTTCTCTATTTCTGCCTCTGCAACTGCCTGCTCTCTTCCTTATCTCCTTTTCTCACATTTCAACTTTTCCATTCAAAACCATGCAAGAAGAGAGAGCCATAGTAGCATGGAGGACTATCCCAACCCTGAAACCCTCTCAAGACGGTGTCGTTCTGTCCAATGATCATGAGCCTCTCTGGAAGAAAACCACCCTCACTTTCAGCACCGGTGCGGGTATTGTTACTCGTTGCGCCAGTGGCACTCCTTGTAAATTCGCGTCTCTTTCAGTGGCAGAAACCAAATTGGACAGAGAATTCTCGCCATCGCCGGCTCAGCTCTTGAAGCATCCTCTGGCTCTTGTGGCACTCGTCCCCAAGGACGCTGCGTTGTTCTTCGCCGGAGCCATCGCTGGCGCCGCTGCGAAAACCGTCACGGCACCGTTGGACCGTATCAAACTTCTTATGCAGGTTCTCTTTCACACTTTACTTATAATTCTGTTACATTTCTTCTGCTTGGCCAACTTTCCTCAAGTCCTATTGCTGTCTCGTTTTTTTTTTTCACTATCTTCTTCGCCATGTTAATTTTGAAGAGTGGAAATGGAATGCGGTACATCAAAATTGGAAATTCGCTAACTTCTTATAATCTGTGAGGATGAACCTTCGATTTCTTTTTTTGTTTTTTTTGGGGGCCGCCGGTGGGGGGGGAGGGGTGGATTCTCGGCTTAGGAGATATTATTATATTATGGTATTGAGATGATGTTTGGGTATGATAGAAGATATTGGAATCATGTATGCATTCTGAGTTTATAATTGCTAGGTATTCTGAAATAAAGTTATGTGCTTGCAGACTCATGGAGTGCGAGTTGGGCAAGAAAGTGGTAAGAAGGCAATCGGTTTCATTGAGGTATTTCATCATTCCATCTCCCCTACTTGACCTGTTTCCTCTAGTTTATTGTGCATTGAAATCTGGGTAATCCAAAGTATGCTGTTTTTTTCCTTAACTCATGACTGAATCCATATGATAATAATCTTCTTCATTACTTTCCTTACTCCCTTCTTATTTCCCGAAGCTCTCTTCATGCTCAGATTCATATTCTTTCACTGGTTTCAGTTAGCGGGGTGAAAATTCTCCTGGAAACCTGACAACATTTTCGTATTGTCTTTTAAAAATTACTCAAATACATTTGAGAATAGGGATGTGAAGGGCTCTTGTTATTTCCAATCTGTTGATCTGAGTCCCTTTGAGCAAGAACCTTGCCATTAGCTGGTGTAATAATCAGCAGTTTTGAATATGACGTACTATTGACTGCTGAAAGTTCCATGTTGGTTAAAGTGGGAATAATTTGGTTACATGATAATTTTGTTTCTACATACTCAACACATTTTTTTGGTTCTTGGGCACTAGTAATTATAAATTTGTGGAATTTGATGAGACTATTTTCTCTAGTTGGAGCTTCATAATTGTAGCCATATAGTCAAATGGAAACTGAAAAAATTGTGTACAAACTGGCAACTGGCTAAATAGAAGATTCATTTATGCCACCAAGTAGGTCCTTGTGTTTAGTTTTGAATTTTACTTTTCACTTACCATGTCTTTTTCCCTTACTTAGATGCACTGGGCTCTTCTGATTAGAACATTAGTTTATACCTTTGTCGGAGCTTACCTGGACATGAATTACAGGCCATAGCAGTAATAGGGAAGGAAGAAGGCATCAAAGGGTACTGGAAGGGCAACCTCCCTCAGGTCTCTATTATTAGGAAAAGAATTATTGGTATTTCAGTAATAATTTTTTCTAATGATATTGACTAGTCATTCCTTTTGTTTAGTGTTTCTTCTTTGATTTTCCAGGTGATCCGGATCATACCTTATAGTGCTGTGCAGCTTTTGGCCTATGAAATTTATAAGGTTATCCCCTGGCTATTTTTAAATAACTTTTAATTCCAAAATTTACCTGTTCAGATCTAAAGCCTGATTTCTGGATTTACAGAAAATCTTCAGGGGAAAGAATGGTGAGCTCTCTGTTGTTGGAAGACTTGCAGCTGGTGCTTTTGCTGGAATGACATCCACCTTTGTAAGTAATTCCCTGGAAGGCCCTCACTTTTATCGTTTGATGTTGCTGTCAATATGCTAGGACATTTAATTTACTGGATTTACTCTATATACCACTTATGATCATTGTTTTTTTATCTTGCCAGTGAATATTTTACTTATATTACATCTTATATCATGATCATTTTAATTTTACTTATCATCAATGCCCATTCATGTATCTAAATTTTGTTTATATCTATGTAGATCACTTATCCATTAGATGTCCTGAGGTTACGATTAGCAGTCGAACCAGGTTATCGAACCATGTCTCAGGTATAAATGACCTACTTTTTCATTTTAACAAAATTATCTTTGGGTATTTGAATCATATTGTGGTTTTTCTAGGTAGCCTTGAGCATGCTGAGAGAGGAAGGATTTGCATCTTTCTACATGTCTCAAGTATGCATGACCTGCTTTTGCATTTTAACAAAATTATCGTTGGGTATTTGAATCATATTGTGGCTTTTCAAGGTAGCCTTGAGCATGTTGAGAGAGGAAGGATTTGCATCTTTCTACTATGGTCTTGGGCCTTTTCTTGTTGGAATAGCTCCTTACAATGCAGTGAACTTTTGTGTTTTTGACTTGTATGTTAATTGATAATATTTTATCTTTCTAGTAAATTGAAGAAACATACTTGGATATTGAAATTGAAACATCCTTGTCTTTTTTGGATAATAGATTATAGAAGTCTTTGCCAGAGAAATATCAAAAGAGAACTGAAACATCTCTACTAACAGCTGCTCTTTTGGCATCTCTTGCCACACTTACATGCTCTCCTCTGGACACTGCGGAAACAGATGCAATTAAAGGGCACACCTCATAAGACAGTTTTAGATGGTTTCAGGTGAGATTTGTCTTGTTTATTTTTCTCATCAGCAATTTATGGCCGTTTGAATTAGCATTTTTTGGCTAAAAAAATTTGAAGAAGCTAAATGATTTTGCTTTAGGAAAGAAAACAGAAAACAGTTTCAGATTCTTCTAGAAGTTGAAAATTTTATCTTTCAGGAAGCTAATCCAAATGGCCCCCGTTTTGCCCCAAGAAGAACTCCAATTCTGTGTGCTATGTATATGTTCAGAACAAATATATAAGCTTGGCTGACTATTTGACATCAGAAACGTATTTGTGTAACGTACTTAAAGTCTAGTCTGTTGCAGCATTTTCGTTTAAGCTCTTACAATTAGTTTTTGGTCCAAAGTTGTTAGGGTAGCTAGAGTACTTGAGTCACATTATTGGTGCCTTTAAATTCAGCATTTCTTTAAGCAGACATGTGAATTCAGAAGGATTCAATGATGCTGGTCCTATATGTGTGTATATGTTATAGATACCCTTTTTCTAGTTTGACATATTCTACCCACCTTTATATTAGGAATATTCATTGATATATATAACAATTGTGGAATAACTTATGGAATCAGAAATGCATGTGCACTAACTTATGGTCGACATTGTTCATAGTGATGCTGCCATAATCACTCTCCCAAAATTGAAGTCAGTGATATTGAAGGAACTTCTAGAACTGCACAACAAATGTAAAGGGATCTTGGCCTGCACTTCATCTTTGACTCTTTCTAAGATAAAACTGGAATGCCCGTTTAAATGGGATTCTACATTAAAAGAAGAATTATGCACTATACATCTCGACCTTGTAAGTATGCTCTCTTTAAATTTCAAAAAATTTCATTATTCACTTGGTTTTGACCCTTTATGGAATCTCCTTCTTGTTCAAATTATTAAAACGAAATCCATTATTCATTTTTCTTTAAATATTATGAGTTTATTAAAACTCAATAAGATTCAAAAAGGATGTAGGTATATATACGTATTAGTAACACAATTCATGATTCAATGATCACTTTTCAAAACAGAAAAACCATATTTTACCATAAAACAGATCAAAAGCATGGGACTGATGCAGTGTAGATTATTGCTTTCTTCTTATCTGTTAACAAGTTTGGTTAAACTTGAACGTTACAAATTCATCTTGCGCAGGTTGGACTTGTCAACTATCAGAAGTTGAAATAGCTCAACGGTGAAATTGTAATTGTTGCATTATTGGATTTATTCTATAACTTTTTCCTAAATTGTAAATATTATATTAAAGGAAGAACTGATCTATCTTACAGTAATAAAAAGGAGGTGATGTATAACTCTGTACATGGCCATTCTTATATATCAACTCTCTCTCTATAATTTGTCGTGGAATTCTATCATTGGCCTTTTCTCTAGAAAGTTTGCTAGTGTGTGAATCTATGTAATTACGCAACTTCTGCTGATATTTGGAACTATCTCCAATCTGTCTATAACTAGAACAACGATGCTTGTGGGTATAAACTTGAACTGCATATTTAACAATTATCTCAAGGAGACAAAAACATTCAGGATTGCTATTGAGTTTACAAATTTATGGCTAAAATATGACATAATATGTTTTCTCAAAAAAAATTTGCGGTAGTTTATCAATACATTGCAGTACATTCATGAATCATGAGACAATTAGATTGCACATACCTTAGTTCTTGAGCTTATATGAACATGAATCACTAATTGTCAGGAAACTAGCAATTTTAGTGAGGCTCCTCTGTAAAACTTAACAAACCATCAATAATAATAAAATAGGATGTATGTAGGGATATATATATATATATATATATATATATTATAATATGAGTTAACTTATTCATCACGAACAATTCGCACACAGTTCTTAAAACAATAATTTACCTTTCTAAGTACAACATAAAAAACTCTAACAACGATTAATGCTAATCTACATAATTTAAATATTAAAATAATCTCCTACTTGAAAAACATATATGTCAATTATATTTTTTTTTTTAAAAAAAAGAACTAGCTAGATTAATTTTGCAACATGTGGCCCTAATAATAATGTCAAATGTAGACACTTCAACTACAAACAAATGGAAGATTCTACAATACACCAAGATGTTTGTAAAAGCAGTATGAATGCTTGATTTTTATTTTCTTTCCTGAGTGTAAATGCTTGACTGACCCAAAAAGAAAAAGGTATCCAATCACTTTCTCTCATTTTTCGTTGTTCCCTCCTCTCTCTTTCTTTCTTTCTCATGGAAGAAAATATGAACACACCCCAATTTAAGAAAATTGTGAATACAGCCATGGAGTTGGTGAGAGAAGAATTAGAGACCTCACTAGCTTTTCCTTTTACTAGACGAGGCATTGTCAGCTCACAAATCAAATTACCACTAGCTTTTCTTAAACACATTTTCTTTGATCTTTTCCATGCACCTTGACTTATTTTTTGTTTCTACATTTTTTTTTTTTTCTGTTTAACTATGTTTGCTTATATTTTCCTTTTTTAAGCTTTTAATATTTTTTAATAAAACATAATTTTTTTTGTCTTAGATTAATAAAAGTATGATTATTATATACTAAACTAATAATTCAGTTTGAGATAGTCCTAATGATTATTTCATAGTTTAAATTATTGTTTACTTCATTCAATTATTAAATTTACTAGCATGTAATTAACATTTTTATTATAGAAATTAATGAAATAAAATTAAAAATCATATGCAATATACTATAAAAAAAATACTTATATATGATCCATATTTTTCATAACAAACTTATAAGTTAATAATGTAATATACTCGTCTATTTCTTCATATGTATTGTTATACGGTGATTCTATGATATTATGTAAGTAAGTCATATTATACTGATGTGGCAAACATAAGTAATTTTTATATTTTATTATATATAAATATAATTTATCTTATTTTCTCAAATAAATTTAAAAATAATTAACTTATACATATGTCATTCACGCATTGACTATTCTCATGTAGTATAACATATTATAAGTACTGCAACTTACTCTATATTTTTCAGAAGTCTTTTTACTCTAAAATTTGTATTATAATTATATGTACGTTTTAATGTATATTACATGTCCCTTATAACACTAACTATTTGAAATCACAAGGACAAAAATGAAAAAAAATGTAAACTTTAAGGAACTAAAGTGTAATTTAGTCATTATATTATCTTAAGAATATAATCCATTTTTAGTTAATATTTAATGATTTTCAAATTCTATCACTTTTGATAGGATATGCAAATTATTTATTTTTAAAAAAAATAAAAAAAAAATGACACTTTATCCCATTTGCATAAGTTGACTAACGATAGAGTTAACTGTTATTAGGAAATTAAATGAAATAGAGCTAATTGCAACTAAAATGAAATAAGAACAAAAATAAAACACACAAATTTAAGATAATTGTGTATCAAAATTTTAATATAATGAAGAGATTATAATTATACACAACTTTCTCTTAATGCAATTAAAATTCTTGGCTCTCTGAATACAAAAAATTTCTATTTTTACAAGAACTCCCTAAAGTTCTTCTGTCTGGAAGAGAGGATATATAAAAGGGATAGAGTGTTGGGCCGTTTATAGGATTGGTTTGCCGTTACTAATCTGCCGCAGCGCTTCACTATTAAGATTGCAGCTCCAGCTATATAGCTATATACTTTTTTATTAAGTATTAGCTTCCTTTTAGAGAAAAGCAAATATACTTCCTTCTTTATAACTCTAGCTACATAGTTGTATTAGCAGGAGAGTAAACTCTTCTCATGCCTTAGATGCAAATGAAAGCTTGCCTTCTTGATAACAATAAGTTTGTAGGGATATTTTCTTATATTTTATAATGTATAGTTAACCTATTCATTACAGATAATAATCCACACAATTCTTAAAACAACAATTTACCTTTAGGTCTAAGTATAACACAAAAAACTCCAACAACGATTAATTTTATTATGCTAATCTACATAATTAAAATATTAAAATAATCTCTTACGAGGAAAATATATGTCAATTATATTTAAAAAAAAAAAAAAAACTAGCTAGATCTGTCAAATGTAGACACTTTACCAACAAACGGAAGATTTTACATTGACACCAAAATGTTTGCAAAAGTAGTATGAATGCTTGATTTTTTTTTTTTTTTTCTTGAGTGTGAATGCTTGACTGACCCAAAAAGAAAAAGGTATCCAATGCTCTTTTTCCGTTCAACTTGCCCTCACTTTCTCTTATTTTTCGTTATTCCCTTCTCTTTCTTTATTTGTCATGGAAGAAAATTGTGAATACATCCATAGAGTTGGTGAGAGAAGAATTAAAGCGAGCCCAATCAATGACTAAGTTAACCAATAAAAGACCTCACTCACTCTTGTTGTACTTGGTACAAGGGGCCCTAGTAATTAAGGGGTAGTTTCCTCGAATTGGAATCTTGGGTTTGGTCCAAATTGTTTTTTGTCAATTCCATTTCGATAAGGATTTAAACTTTATTTGCACCCTTCAACTTTTTGTAAAAGTAGTATGAATGCTTGACCTTTCTTTTGTTTTGTGGCTATGAATGGTTGACTGACCCAAAAAGAAAAAGGTATGAAATGCTCCATCTCCGTTCAAGTCTCATCTTCTCTTCTTCATACATCTCTCTACTGAGCCAGCTGTTTTAGTTTTTGCAAGAAACCAGAAGTACCAAGATTTCACCACAGATCATCTGCCATTTTCAGTCTGCGAATTAAGGAAAATATCCAAGTGAGTTTAAGTTCCTTAAAGTAATCATATTACCATCTGTATTTACAGGACAATTCTCTTAATTTGTTTCTTTGCTCTTTTTTATCATTTGATTCAGTTAAATGGGTTGCATACAGTAATGTGAAAATGGATAAATTCTTGTAACTTTGTGTACGGATTCTAAATTCAAATCTCAATTAGACTAATTATAATTTCAACTGTATATTTAATTAAAGCTCATTTGAATTAATGATATTGTATTGACATGTGAGTGTTTTCTCTCAATATGAATTATGTAACATGGCTGGATCCAAATCTTATAATTTAGCCTTCTTCACCCTTGTACCCCAAACACTCTTAGGGTAAAGACCAAAACAAAACTCTTAGGAAAATGATCAAAGTGAGTTTCATTCTTTAGTACTCCCTCGTAATAATTAGCATCTAAACTTGTAGTGAAATTATCTTTTTCTTCTTTCAATCTTTTCTAAAATTAAAACTCATTAAAACAATGCAGATCTAGTACAAAGTTCATCAACAACCAAAAGAAATTACAGTCATAGAATCAGATTCATCATGAAAATAATTGATGCTCATACTATGTGCCAAGATTAATTGATTATATTATTAGCCAGTGATGAAAATGGATACTGTTGGTGTAAAATTTTCTCATAAAAATGTTCGTGGGGGAAAATTTTTTTTACACAATTGATGAGATTATTTTTCATTATTTTCTATTTTAAATTCGATGGTTTGATTTTTAAAATTTGATTAATCCATTAATTAATACTAATCTCACTTTGTATATATTGATATATTTCTGATTTTGTTTATGCAGAGGAATATCAATCATGGGTAGGAAAAAAGATTCGTGTTGGGATCATGTTGACAAATTGAATGACAAGGAGTTCAGGTGCACATTTTGCAAACGCAAATTTGCTGGAGGTGCTTCAAGGATCAAAGGCCATTTATTTGGGATTAAAGGGAAAGGCATTGATGCATGTACTAGTGTTCCTATAGATGTTCAAGAAGCATCACGCTCAACGTTTGATGATTCTAATAAAAGACCTTGCAACAGAGTTAATTCAATTAATCTTGAACATAATTTCGTCAATTCAAATCTGCCAAGTGATTTATCAAAAGGTACATATCAATGTATAATTGAATTTGCAATAAATATTAGTGTCATATAGATGTGTGATATTAATACAAATACTTTCTTCTTTTCCCTTTTGGGGTCATTTTTCATTATCATTGGCAATATTTATACTAAAAGAGCATCATTGATCTTATGCTCAGATTTACTTTCAAATTTCATTCACGTATGTATATATATATAGAGAGAGAGAGTGTGTGTGTGTGTGTTTGTATAATATGATAAAATGCAAGTAAAAGTAAATTTCAGCTTGTCAAAAGGTAATATAAGAAATTGATTATTTAATAATTTTGGTTTTTAGTTTAAAATTCATTGACTTTTGATAAAGATGGGCGTGTTTGACATTTTCAATGCTTGTGGTGTATATAGTATGCAAGGGGATAATACCTATGAATATGTATGCATATGTTGCATGACAATGCTAGTGGTGTCTAAAGTATGCAAGGGGATAATACCTATGAATATGTATGCATATGTTGCATGTGAAATACAGAGCAGTGAAATATAATACTAATTCTTAATCACTTTCACTTCATTATGATTGCCTACACTTTTTATACAACATAATTATTTTACTTTCAGTTACACATGTGCACACTGTACAGCTAAACAATCTGGATTCTATCATATAAGGGAGAAAGAATACCATTATATATTTTTTATTTTAATTTTCTCATATGATGTTGCATATATATATTTTTTAAATTATGTGAGGGGTTGGAGGAGCCCCATGCAAGATATCCAAATGCTTTACTAATAAATTCCACTTAGAAGCTATTATGTGTGATCTAGTAATGAGTGGTTTAGGTAGTATGCAGAAGGTCAGGGGGATCAAACCTCGTTGCCGTCATGTAATCAAAAACTAAAAAAATTCCACCTAGAGGCTTATTATCATTGTATGATGAGGAAGATGCCAAATAGCATGTATCCGAGTGATATTGAGGTTATTTTTAAGGTTTACAAGTTTCATATTCAAACCTGAAGTCGTAATTAAAAGTACAAAAAAAAAAAAGTATGATGAGCTTGCAAAAGTTTAATATTTTCTTGGAGGTTTAACTTTACTAAATTGGAGTAATCTTTTTTAATATACTAAAAAACTTCTTTCCTGGCTCATTAATTTGCAAATCCTGGCTATTTTATTTACGAAGTATTCCTTCTTATTTGGAAATGCCAAGGTTTATCCATTCCCAACAACAACAGATTTAATAGACGAGAAGTTTGGAGGATACATTGATAATATATGGGGTTGGGTTAATGGAAGATGAAGTATCCGTAATTGAAGTATGGGGAATAGAGGAGTGGGTAAAACAACTTGATTAAGCATATCTACAACACCAGTTTAGAAAGAGGTGATGCCTTTTGTCATGTCATTTGGGATACCATGTCACAGCATTATAGCATCCTTCTATTTCAAAACACTATTGCTTTATCATGTGTTCTGCATGTAGCAGATATTTAAGGACGATAAGATGAAAAATAGTGGTGAGATTATTTCATGCTTTCAAGAGAACAAAAAAGTGTATAATCACTTGATATGTATGGAGAATGTTTTCTGTTGCGAACCAAAAAAAAATAGGTTTAATTACTTTACAAGGGAATAAATGATCATATTTTATTTATTTATTTATTTATTTATTTTATTTCAATTCATGAAAAAGGTGAAAGTGTCAATCCTAGACATGGACAGAAAATGATATGTAATTATATATTGTGAGAAATTACGATACTTCACAAATTTGTTTTATCAGGAAATGTTGAACATCTTCAAAGGGCAGCATTCTCAGCGATTGAGGATTCCAATCAGAATATCATGAGAAATGTTAATTCAAGTGATCCTCAAAAGAATTGCCTCAATTCCAATCAAAGCATCATAAGAAATGTTTATTTGGGTGGCCCTGAAGAGAATTTCAGCAGTTTCGATGGTGGTGTCATGAGAAATACTTATTCAGGTTATCTTGAAGAGAATTTCCTCAATTCCAATCAAAGTGTCATAAGAAATGTTAATTTAGGTAATTCATCAAATGGTACGCATCAATATTTTATTAATTTAATGATAATTGACCAACCAAAAACAAGTTGAACCAAAAGTCTATCTGAATCAGCTGCCATATTCCATGATAATTTAGAGACCAAAGCTCTGTTTAAGTCTTCCATGCTTTTATAACCAAGTCCTCTACCTTCTCTAGGCATACAACAAGGGCAATTGCATGCTATCATAGAATTCAACAAGTGTCAATCTAAAATATTAGAGAGAAATTTATATGTAGTCATATATTATGAGAAATTAATATACTTCATAAATTTTTAATCCAAAATTTTACTAGATATTTAACTACGTACTCCTAAAATACCATTAAAAGTTTGTATTTGTTTGTAATTATTTTTTGGCCCATTCATGATGTATTCTGTTTTATCAGGAAATGTTGAGCTTTATCCAATGCCGACAAGTACAGATTTTATAGGTGAGGAGTTTCAAAGTTACATTGACACAATATGGGGTTGGCTAATGAAAGATGAGGAGTCAGTGTCAGTTATTGGAATATGTGGAATGGGCGGAGTGGGAAAAACAACATTGCTTAAGCATATCTATAACAAGCTTTTAGATGCCTCTCATCATGTTATATGGGTTGATGTTCCACAAGATTGTAGTGTTTTGCGAGTACAAAGAGCCATTGCTGAGTCATGTGATCTGCATCTATTAGATACGGATGGTATGACGAAAATAGCAGCTAAATTATTACATGCTTTCAAGAAAATAAAGAAGTGTGTAATTATTTTAGATGATGTGTGGGATGACATTCATCTAGAGAGTGTGGGAATTCCTCTTACAAATAGTGAGGTTCAAGTGATTATAGCAAGTCGCTTGTTTGCTGTCCATCAAACTATGGGTTGCAAAAAGCATATTCTAAAAATGGTGCGTCTTTCGTATGATGAGAGTTGGGATTTGTTTTTCAAGGTTCTTGGAAAAGATGAATCTTTGCTTTCTCATAAGGTAAAATGTATACTGGGGTCTATAAGAGAGAAATGTGATGGTTTACCCCTTGCAATTGTCACGATGGCAAGAAGCATGAGAGGAAAGGAAGACATTAGAGAATGGGAGAATGTTTTGGAAAATCTGATAAACTCGGAAAAGGGACAAGATGATATAAAGAAGTATGTATTTCCGGTACTCAGATTAAGCTATATTCATTTAGATGATAAAATCATACAAGAATGCTTTTTACTTTGTGCATTATATTCTCAATTTTATCTACGGATCAGCCGAAAAGACTTGATAATGCATTTTGTTGATGAGGGATTGATTGATGGAAAGAAGAGTTTGAAAGCTCAGTTTGATCAAGGTCATATCATACTGAATAAGCTTATAAACAGTAATCTTTTGATAGAAGAAGATGAGTGGTATGTTAGTATCCACAGTTTGTTTTGGTTCATGGCAGTCAGCATTGGAAATGAGAGTGAAGGTTACATGGTGAAAATTATTGAAGATTTATTAGAGGTACCACCAGAGCAAGAATGGAAGGACAGCCTGCAAAAAGTTAGGTTGACCATAGAA
The DNA here is from genome assembly GCA_003255065.1 of Cercis canadensis. NCBI lineage: Eukaryota > Viridiplantae > Streptophyta > Magnoliopsida > Fabales > Fabaceae > Cercis > Cercis canadensis. The sequence goes on from QAOA01008826.1 coordinate 464,034, forward strand.
GAAATTCCATCAGGCACATCACCTAGGTGTCCTAAACTTTCAACCTTGATTTTAAGGGGAGAATATTCCCTCGAACCCATCCCAAATAGTTTTTTCATCAACATGCCTTCTCTAAAGGTACTCAATCCAAGATAGTTTTTTCATCAACATGCCTTCTCTGAAGGTACTCAGTTTATCATATTGTGATGGGATTAAGGATCTGCCCACGTCTGTTTCTAACCTGGAGTCCCTCACTTCCTTAGTGCTTCGTGGTTGTTCATCATTGAAGAATGTACATTCATTAGCAAAGCTACAAAAATTATGGAGGTTGGACCTTTCTGGTACTGCAATTGCTAAACTACCTCTGGGTTTGGAAACACTGATCAATCTTAGATGGCTCAATCTTGAACGAACTAAAACATTGATAATTTCACCAGCTTCAGTGATACCCAAATTGACCAATCTTCAAGTTCTCTTACTTGAAGTGAGTACAAAATCAATGGAAGTGAAAGTAGCCGATCTGGAAGGGCTTAAAGTAATGGAAACTATTTCAGCCAGCTTCTGTGATGAAAACGAGTTCAATGCCTATGTGAGAAGAATAGGTAATGCTCAAAATCGTAGACTCACAAGCTATGTTTTCCAATTACTGGGAAAGCCAAGGGAATCTTGGTTTAATTATAACCAGAAAGTTTACTTTAGTAATAAAGCCATAGTGTTTGAGGGTATCGGAAATACTGCCTCTCTGCTGCTCCCAGTAGACATGAATAAGCTGCTAATAGAAGAGTGTGAAGAATGGAGTAGCTTATGTGATGTTTTATCATTTGATGATAAAAACAATTCAAAGAGTCGCAAGATTTCGTACTGCAAAATTACAAGATGCCATAAGCTTGAGAACGTATCTTGTTTATCTAGTTCTTGCTCCTTCTGCAGCTCCGTCCAAAGCCTCGAAAGCTTAAGGCTTGATTGTCTAGAAAGCTTGAGTATTTTGTGCAAAGAAACTAACGTGGCAGCCGCAACACCATGGGGCCCATTTTCTTCTCTTAGATATCTGAATGTTTTTCGTTGCCACCACATGAAAACGTTGCTGACACCTGGAATGACAAGACACCTCCGAAACCTGGAGACCTTAGATGTTCAATATTGCAATGCAATGGAAGAAATATTTTCATCAGAAAGGAACAGTGATATTACTGATGTTGATATTGATGTTGCCATGATGATGAACCCTCATTGCCAGTCTTTTGAAGATCTATTTTCATCAGGAACAGGAACAGGAAGGAACAACCAAGAGGAACAAGTAGCAGATGCACAGCACATTCATCATACTCACGCTACCATCATCAAACTCCCCAAATTAAAGTCAGTGACTTTGTCCTTCCTCCCACGACTCATCAGAGTGTACGAAGGGATCTTGTTCTGCGATTCTCTCAAAGAATTCAAGATTTGTAAATGTTCAAATTTAGAAGTGGTCCCTCAAATACAGCCTCCTTTTCATATCACATTTGTTCAAATTCAAGATATTTTTGGGATTGTATGAAATTCACCGGAGCCATCAACAGCTCAGCTGCGAAAACCATCACGGCACCGTTGGACCATATCAAACTTCTTTTGCAGGTTCTCTTTCACACTTTACTTATAATTCTATTATATTTCTTGTGCTTGGCTAACTTTTCTCAAGTCCTATTGCTGTCTCGTTTTTTTTCACTATTGACTGCTGAAAGTTCCTTGTTGGTTAAGGTGTAATAAGTTGATTGTATGATAATTTTGTTTCTACATACTCAACACATTT
>QAOA01008826.1:467302-497892 GCA_003255065.1 Cercis canadensis
GAAGGGACCTTCATTGTCAAGGAATCTCGCTTCGAAAAGCTTAGTATTCTCATAGTTTCTCATTCTTCGTCCAAGATTCTCATCATTATACTAAAGATGATTGAGCACATTAATTCAATATATGCGTTTGTTATGAAACTGTTGGTTTGAAAATAATTAATTCAATATCTACGTTTGTTATGAAACTGTTTAGGGCGAATATGTGCAGTGTAAGTGTAAATAATATGGGAAAAACATTACTCTTTGTATATTCATAATTTTTTTTTTTTGGTTGGCGATATTATGTATATTAATTAATAAAACTTTTAAAAGTAATAAAAAAGTCCTCTTTCTCTTTCTCTTTCTAGCATGTCCTTCCTTTCTCCTTTAATTAACTAGCGTTTCCTTAAGACACGCTATATCAATATAACATGTCTTGATATAGTGTGTCCCTTAAGGGACCCACTGTATTTTAAACAAGCAAGTCCATTTACTTTTATGTGCTGCAGCCTTTTTTATGACTGAGATCCATTACTTTAATATAATAGATGTTTAAGAAAAACACTATTTTTTAAGTTGTGTCTCGTTTTGTTTAGTAGTAAAGAATTACAATATTCAAAAGAGATCCAATTTCGTAAATAGTTTGAACAGTAAATTATTTCAATAATTTTTTTTTCTTGGCATTATTCCTGTCATTTTGCCCGGAAACAGTAATTTACTTTATTGCTTCAACTGTTTGTAAAAGTAGTATGAATGCTTGACCTTTCTTTTTTTTTTTTTTTTTTTTTTNGGCTATGAATGGTTGACTGACCCAAAACGAAAAATGTATCAAATGCTCCATCTCCTTTCAAGTTCTAGAATGTGAATTTAAACGGTGAATTCTCATCTTCTCTTCTTCATACATCTCTCTACTGAGCCAGCTGTTTTAGTTTTTGCAAGAAACCAGAAATACCAAGATTTCACCACAGATCATCTGCCATTTTCAGTCTGCGAATTAAGGAAAATATCCAAGTGAGTATAAGTCCCTTAAAGTAATCATATTTACCATCTTATTTACACGACAATTCTCTTAATTTGTTTCTTTGCTCTTTTACTCATTTGATTCAGTTAAATGGGTTGCATACAGTAGTGTGAAAATGGAGAAATTATTGTAGCTTTGTGTACGGTTTCTAAATTCAAATCTCAATTAGATTTTAAACAGAATTCAAGAAATTGATTTTTTGTTTTGTTTTTTATTTTGGACATCCATGTATATGGATCATGTCCACACAAAAATTATGTCATGAAAATGTTCTTAGGTAATCAATTGTAAATAATTTTCATTCTACCTAGGAGGACCTTATAACTGTTTTTTATAGTTCTTATTTCAGAAATCGCCATATATGAATCACGTCCATGCAAAACTTTTCTCATGAGAATATTGTTGATGAATATGCTATAAATGAATGATGAGATTTTCTGTGGATTTTAAGGAACATAAAAAAGTCCAGCGTGAGGACCTTGCTACTGGTTTTTTTTTTTTTTGATCCTTGTTACTGATATTGGGTAAAATAGGAGTATTGCCCAGGTGAAATGCACCACACTTGATGGTTCCATTACTTTAAAAGAAAAAAAATTGAATTAATCTTTTAAAGTGTTTGGTTTAATCTTTAATTACTTCTATGTCACATGTTGTGGTTGTGGAGGAATATCAATCATGGGTAGGAAAAAAGATCCCTTTTGGGAATATGTTCAACAACTGAATGACAAGGTGATCAAGTGCAACTTTTGTGGAGACGAATTTGGTGGAGGTGCTTCAAGGATCAAAGGCCATTTATCTGGGATTGAAGGGAAAGGCATTTATACATGTATTAGAGTTCCTAAAGATGTTCAAATTGCAGCATCCTCATCGTTTGTTAATTCCAATAAAAGACCTTTCAGCAGTATTAATCCAAGTAATCTTGAACATAATTTCGTGAATTCAAACATGCCAAGTGATTCATCAAAAGGTATGCATCGATGTAGAATTGAATTTACAAGAAATATTATAGTGTATTATAGATGTATGCGTTTAATACTAATACTTTCTTCCTACCTCTACCTCTTCCTTTTGGGGTCATTTATCATTATCAATTGCAATGTTTACACTAAAACAACATCATTGACCTTATGCTTAAATTTACTTTCAAATTTCATTCACGCGTACATGTATATATATAGAGTGTGTATGTTTGTATAATATGATAAAATGCAAGTAAAAGTAAATTTCAGCTTGTCAAAAGGTAATATAAGAAATTGATTATTTAATATTTTTTGTTTTTAGTTTCAAATTCATTGGCTTTTGATAAATGATAGGCGTGTTTGACATTTTCAATGCTAGTGGTGTATATAGTATGCAAGGGGATAATACCTATGAATCTGTATACATATGTTGCATGTGAAATACAGAGCAGTGAAATATAATACTAATTCTTATTCACTTTCACTTCATTATGATTGTCTACACTTTTTATACAACATAATTATTTTACTCACAATCAATAACTTTATGACACAAGCGCACACTATATAGCTAAACAATTTAGATTCTATCATATAAAGGAGAAAGAGTATCATTATATATTTTTTATTTTAATTTTCTCATATGATGTTGCACATTTTTTTTTTAAAGTTTAAATGCAATTTTAGTTCTCCTATTTTAAGAACTTGAACTTTTTGGTCCTCCTTCTTTAAAAATGAACTATTGAGTCCCTCTATATTTATAAAATATACAATTTTAGTCTTTTTGTCTTTAAGTTAAAATTCTTATGTCTATTTTAAGATGTAAAGTTCTCTGATCATAATCTCACCGTTCAGATTGAAGAGCTATGTCTTGTGAACCTCCTCACTCAATTTCAGCTCGATCTAACAGAGGGATTCAGCCCAAAGTACCAAAATCATAAATTTTCATCTAACCAAAAATTTAGATTCATTCATCGTTAGATCGAGTTGCAATTTAGTGGGAAGGTTCACAAAACATAACTTTTCAATCTGGGCGGTGACATTATGAATGAGAGAACTTTACACCTTGAAATAAACCTAAGAATTTTAACTTAAAGACAAAATGATCAAAATTGTACATTTTATGAATATAAAGGGACTCAATAGTTCATTTTTAAAGAAGGGAGACCAAAAAGTTTAAGTTATTAAAAATAGGGGGACTAAAATTGCAATTAAGCATTTTTTTTTTTTTTTTATTATGTGAGTGGTTGGAGGTGCCTCTTGCAAGATATCCAAACTCTTTACTAATAAATTCCATCTAGAAGCCACTAGGTGTGGTCTAGTAGTGAAAGGTTTGAGTAGTATAAAGAAGGTCAGGAATTCAAACCTCTTTGCCGTTATGTAACCAAAAATAAAAAGAAAAAAAATTCACCTAGAGGTTTATTGTCATTATATGATGAGGAAGATACCAAATAACATGTGGCCAACTATTATTAAGGTTGATTTTAGGCTTGCAAGTTCCATATTAAAACCTAGAGTTGTAATTAAAAGTATAAGAAAAAAGTATGAAAAGCTTGCAGAAGTTTAATACAAAATTTTCTTGGAGGTTTAACTTTTCTAAATTAGAGTTTTTTTGTTTTTTTTGTTTTTTAATATACTAGAAAACTTCTTTCCTGGCTCATTAATTTGCAAATCCTGGCTACTTTATTTATGAAGTATTCATTCTTATTTGGAATTGCCAAGGTTTATCCATTCCCAACAACAACAGATTTAATAGACGAGAAGTTTGGAGGATATATACATTGATAATATATAGGGTTGGGTTAATGGAAGATGAAGTGTCAGTAATTGAAGTATGGGGAATAGAGGAGTGGGTAAAACAACTTGATTAAGCATATCTACAACACCATTTTAGAAAGAGTTTATGCCTTTTGTCATGTCATTTGGGACACCATGTCACAACATTATAGCATCCTTCAATTTCAAAACATCATTGCTTTATCATGTGTTCTGCATGTAGCAGATATTTAAGGATGATAAGATGAAAAATAGTGGTGAGATTATTTCATGCTTTCAAGAGAACAAAAAAGTGTATAATCACCTTAGATGATATGTATGGAGAATGTAAATTCCTCTTACAAAGGAAAAGGAGTAGATGGTCGTATTTTTTTCTTTTTTTCATTTCAATTCATGAAAAGGTAAAAGTGACAATCTTAGATATTGGATAGAGAGAAAATGATATGTAGTTATTTATTGTGAGAAATTAATATACTTCACAAATTTGTTTTATGAGGAAATGCTGAACATGTTCAAAGGATAGCATTCTCAACAATTGAGGACTTCAATAACAGCATCATGAAAAATGTTAATTCAAGTCATTCTGAAGTGAATTTCTCCAATTTCAATCAGAACTTCATGAGAAATACATATTCAAGTGATCCTCAAGAGAATTGCCTCAATTCCAATCAAAGCATCATGACAAATATTTATTTGGGTGATCCTAAAGAGAATTTCCTCAGTTCCAATCAGAGTGTCATGAGAAATACTTATTCAAGTTATCTTGAAGAGAATTTCCTTAATTCCAATCAAAGCGTCATGAGAAATGTTAATTCAAGTTATCTTGAAGACAATTTCGTCAATTCTAATCAAAGCATCATGAGAAATGTTAATTCAAGTGATTCATCAAAAGGTACGCATCAATATATTATTAATTTAATGATAATTGACCAACAAAAAAAAAAAGTGATTACAATACTTCAAAGAAAAAAGTTGAACCAAGAGTCTATCTGAATCAGCTGCCATATTCCATGATAATTTAGAGATCAAAGCTCTGTTTAAGTCTTCCATGCTTTTATAACCAAGTCCTCTACCTTCTCTAGGCATACAACAAGGGCAATTGCATGCTATCTTAGAATTCACCAATTTCTTCTTGTGTTAGTAGAAGCCTAGAGAGGACTCCTATGCCGAGGATGAATAAATAAGGAGATAAGCAAAAAAAGTTGTTATTCAATTTATTTAGCATTATATCAGTAGAAAAGAAATTGGTCACCATGGCTACAAGATCATGGCCCTCTAGATTGAAAAACACTAGTTTCCCAAGAACACAAATGTCACCACTCAATACACATATTTTTAATATTTACTTTTTCCTCAGCCTTATGATGTTTATAATTTTTGTATTAATTTGTTTTATTTCAATTTTTAGCAATTACGATTGTGCTCAAGTATGATAGTCCAATTATTTCATTTAAAGTTAAAGCACATGCTATTAATCTATCTACATAAATTTGATTCTTTTATGCACAGGAAAATCCATCACAGGTAGGAAAAAAGATCGTTTTTGGCAATATGTTGGAGACCATCATGGATGGCAAAGTCAACAAGTGCACTCTTTGTGGACACGAATTTGTTGGAGGTGCTTCAAGGATTAAATGGTATTTATCTAAAGCTGAAAAAATGGGTGTTGATATATGTAGTAATGTTCCTGAAGATGTTCAAAAAGCAGCATATGATGCTTCCAATAAACGACTCAAGAGGAATATTGACCCAAGTCATATTGAAGAGAATTTTGTCAATTCAAATCCTCCAAGTAGTTCATCAAAATGTATGTGTCAATCTATGAACATTAATTTGCAAGGATAGATCTTTATATTTTTTTATTTTTTTTTATTTCAATTCATGAAAAAAGGTAATAAGTGTCAATCTAAAATATTAGAGAGAAAATTATATGTAGTTATATATTATGAGAAATTAAGATACTTCACAAACATTTAATCCAAAATTTTACTAGAGATTCATCTACGTACTCCTAAAATGCCATTAAAAGTTTTTATTTGTTTGTAATTATTTTTTTGCCCCTTCGTGATGTATTCTGGTTTATCAGGAAATGCTGAGCTTTATCCAATGCCGACAAGTGTAGATTTTATAGGTAAGCAGTTTCAAAGTTACACTGACACAATATGGGGTTGGCTAATGAAAGATGAGTCAGTTATTGGAGTATGTGGAATGGGCGGAGTGGGAAAAACAACATTGCTTAAGCATATCTATAACAAGCTTTTAGATGCCTGTCATCATGTTATATGGGTTGATGTTCCACAATATTGTAGTGTTTTTCAGTTACAAAAAGCCATTGCTGAGTCATGTGATTTGCATCTATTAGATACAGATGGTATGACGAAAATAGCAGCTAAATTATTACATGCTTTTAAGAAAATAAAGAAGTGTGTAATTATTTTAGATGATGTGTGGGATGACATTCATCTAGAAAGTGTGGGAATTCCTCTAACAAATAGTGAGGTTCAAGTGATTATAGCAAGTCGCTTGTTTGCTATCTGTCAAACTATGGGTTGCAAAGAGCATATTCTAAAAATGGTGCCTCTTTCGGAATATGAGAGTTGGGATTTGTTTTTCAAGGTTCTTGGAAAAGATGAATCTTTGCTTTCTGATGAGGTAAAAGATATAGCGGGGTTTATAAGAGAGAAATGTGATAGTTTACCCCTTGCAATTGTCACGATGGCAAGAAGCATGAGGGGAAAGGAAGACATTAGAGAGTGGAAGTATGTTTTGGAAAATCTAAGAAACTCGACAACAAGGCAAGATGATATGAAAAAAAGTGTATTTCCAATGTTAACATTGAGCTATGATCGTTTAAATGATAAAATCTTACAAGAATGCCTTTTACTTTGTGCATTATATTTTCAATTTTATCAATGGATCAGCCGAGAAGACTTGATAATGCATTTTGTTGATGAGGGATTGATTGATGGAAAGAAGAGTTTGGAAGCTCAGTTTGATGAAGGTCATATCATATTGAATAAGCTTATAAACAGTAATCTGTTGTTAGAAGTAAATGAGCAGTCTGTTGATGTTCACAGATTGGTTTGGGCCATGGCAGCCGAGAGTGATGGATACATGGTGAAAGTTAGTGAATATTTAAGAGAGGTACCACCTGAGCAAGAATGGAAAGAGAGCCTCCAAAAAGTTAGGTTGACCGTAAAAGAAATTCCTTCAGGCACATCACCTTGGTGTCCTAAACTTTCAACCTTGCTTTTCAATAGAAGCTACTTCCTCGAACTCATCCAAGGTAGTTTTTTCATCAACATGCCTTCTCTGAAGGTTCTCAATTTATCATATTGTGATGGGATTATGGATCTGCCCACGTCTGTTTCTAACCTGGAGTCCCTCACTTCCTTAGTGCTTCGTGGTTGTTCATCATTGAAGAATGTACCTTCATTAGCAAAGCTACAAAAATTATGGAGGTTGGACCTTTCTGGTACTGCAATTACTAAACTACCTCTGGGTTTGGAAACACTGATCAATCTTAGATGGCTCAATCTTGAACGAACTAAAACATTGATAATGTCACCAGCATCAGTGATACCCAAATTGACCAATCTTCAAGTTCTCTTACTTGAAGTGAATACAAAATCAATGGAAGTGAAAGTAGCCGATCTGGAAGGGCTTAAAGTGATGGAAACTATTTCAGCCAGCTTATGTGATGAAAACGAGTTCAATGCCTATGTGAGAAGAATAGGTAATGCTCAAAATCGTAGACTCACAAGCTATGTTTTTCAATTACTCGGAAAGCCAAGGGAATCTTGGTTTAATTATAACCAGAAAGTTTACTTTAGTAATAAAGCCATAGTGTTTGAGGGTATCGGAAATACTGCCGCTCTGCTGCTCCCAGTAGACATGAATAAGCTGCTAATAGAAGAGTGTGAAGAATGGAGTAGCTTATGTGATGTTTTATCATTTGATGATAAAAACAATTCATAGAGTCGCAAGATTTTGTACTGCAAAATTACAAGATGCCATAAGCTTGAGAACGTATTTTTTTTATCTAGTTCTTGCTCCTTCTGCAGCTCCGTCCAAAGCCTCGAAAGCTTAAGGCATGATTGTCTAGAAAGCTTGAGTATTTTGTGCAAAGAAACTAACGTGGCAGCCGCAACACCATGGGGCCCATTTTCTTCTCTTAGATATCTGAATGTTTTTCGTTGCCACCGCATGAAAACGTTGCTGACACCTGGAATGACAAGACACCTCCAAAACCTGGAGACCTTAGATGTTCAATATTGCAATGCAATGGAAGAAATATTTTCATCAGAAAGGAACAGTGATATTACTGATGTTGATATTGATGTTGCCATGATGATGAACCCTCATTGCCAGTCTTTTGAAGATCTATTTTCATCAGGAACAGGAACAGGAAGGAACAACCAAGAGGAACAAGTAGCAGATGCACAGCACATTCATCATACTCACGCTACCATCATCAAACTCCCCAAATTAAAGTCAGTGACTTTGTCCTTCCTCCCACGACTCATCAGAGTGTACGAAGGGATCTTGTTCTGCGATTCTCTCAAACAATTCAAGATTTGTAAATGTTCAAATTTAGAAGTGGTCCCTCAAATACAGCCTCCTTTTCATATCACATTTGTTCAAATTCAAGATATTTTTGGGATTGTATGAAATTCACCGGAGCCATCAACAGCTCAGCTGCGAAAACCATCACGGCACCGTTGGACCATATCAAACTTCTTTTGCAGGTTCTCTTTCACACTTTACTTATAATTCTATTATATTTCTTGTGCTTGGCCAACTTTTCTCAAGTCCTATTGCTGTCTCGTTTTTTTTCACTATTGACTGCTGAAAGTTCCTTGTTGGTTAAGGTGTAATAAGTTGATTGTATGATAATTTTGTTTCTACATACTCAACACATTTGTTTGGGGGCTAGGAATTGTAAATTTGTGGGATTTGATGAGACTATTTTCTCATAGTTGGAGCCTCATAATTGTAACCATATAGTCAAAAAGAAACTGAAAAAATTGTGTACAAACTGGCAACTGACTAAATAGAAGATTCATTTATGCCACCAAGTAGGTTTAGTTTTGTGTACTTACCATGTCTTTTTCCCTCACTGCCTTAGTGTTTCGTGGCTGTTCATCATTGGAGTATGTGCCTTCATTAGCAATTACTGCGGTATTGCAAGTTGCCATAAGCTTGAGAACGTATTTTGTTTATCTAGTTCTTGCTCCTTTTGCAGCTCCGTCCAAAGCCTCGAACGCTTGACACTTGGATCTCTAAAAGGCTTCAGTAGATGATGCTTCATGAACTATCCAATTAACCTTAATATTTTTGCAGGTACAGCTTGCTTTTAATCTCAATCTTAATAATAATTTTTCTAATTAACTTGGTTGCACCCTAACAACTTCTTTTCCAATTTTCTTCTACAGGTAGAAGTACGACTGACTTACATATTAGAAATATATTTCAACCCCTTGGAGATTACTCAGCTTTTGAATGGCAATCTCGTCTTTCTATTAGGACTTAGACAAGAAGATGAATGTTGACAAGGAAGGTATGGTGTTGTTGGTCTTGCTCCCATGTCGGAATCTATAAAGTAAATTAGCATTTTCATATTCACTTGTTTTATTGGAGGTACAACAAGCCATGGACTTTTTTTCTTTCCAACATTTTCTTAAAGCTTGTTTGGAATTCTTTAATATTTAGAATTGAGTTGATTTATAAATAAATCATTGCATCAAACTTGTTTGAATTATATTATCTTATTAACCAATTCATTTATAAATCATTTTTAAAATATAGTCAAATACTACAAATTAATTTTGGTAGGATTTACATTTTTTTTTTCATATAAGTTCATTTCAAATTTTTTTTTTTCTAAATGAGNTTTTTTTCTAAATGAGGGTAATAAGTTCATATCAATCTTCTTGTCAATTAAAATTTGTGCCATGTAAGTAGTGAAATTGTAATGCTATGGCTTTTTTTTTTCCTTGGGAAAATTTTCTATGAGTTATTTGCATATCAAATTTGTGTTGTCAATATGTTATCACATTTAATTTACTGGATTATACTCTTTATACCACTCTATATAAATCATTTTGCATGTAATATTGATGAGAGAAGAAAGAGGGGAAAGGAAGAACACAAAGGAGATGTTAAATTCCACTTCATAAAATTGGGATCAAGAGAAAAATAGATGAATGTACTTTTTTAATCATTATAATAAATGCACAGTCTTCTACTTTCTTGAAACACTTCCATTTTATCTAGACCCTATTACTGCACTACATCAAATATTTAATGACATGTAAATACTGCCAATTAATTTTGGTAAGATTTACAAATCTTTTTTTCTTTTCATATAAGTTCATTTCAATTTTATTCTAAATGAACGTAATAGGTTCATCAACTTTCTTGTCAATTAAAATCTATGCCATGAAAGTTGTAAAGTTGTAGTACTCTGGTTTTCTTTTTTCTCGGGCAAATCTCCTCTGTGAGTTATTTACAAATTATATTTGTGTTGTTTTCCTATGTTAATTTACTGATGTAATACTCTTCATTAGGATAACACATAGACGGAATAACATTGCTACACCAAATTTGAAATATTGCAAAAATTTTAGGTGTTCTTTTTTTAAATATAAATAAATAAATGAAAATGTGTAAACTGCCTTGTGACTTATGAGTTATTTATCAATGGGATTAAATGTGATGTTAAAGCGCACATGTATTGGCCCAATGTTACAGCACCCTCTCTTTCAGCACTGGTGCTGGTATTGCTACTCGTGGCGCCAGGGGCACTCGTTGTAAATTTGCGTCTCTTTCACTGGCAGAAACTGAACTGGATAGAGAATTCTCGCCCTCAATGGCTCGGCTCTTGAACCATCCTCTGGCTCTTGTGGCACTCATCCCCAAAGAGGATGCACTGTTCTTCGCCGGAGCCATCATTGGCGCCGCTCTAACACCGTCACGGCATTGTTTGACCGTATCAAACTTCTTATGCGGGTTCTCTTTCACACACTTATAATACTATTACATTTCTTCTACTTGGCCAACTTCTCTCTAGTCCTGTCAACTTTTTTTTCACTATCTTCTTTGCCATGTTAATTTTGAAGAGTGGAAATGAAAACCGGTACATCAAAATTGGAAATTCGCTAGCTTTTTATAATCTGTGAGAATGAACCTTTGATTTTCCCTCAGCTTTCTCAGCTGAGGGGATATTATTATATTATGGTATTGCGATGAATGTGTGGGTATGACAGAAGATATTGGAATCATGCATGCATTCTGAGTTTATGTGCTTGCAGACTCATGGAGTGCGAGTTGGGCAAGAAAGTGGTAACAAGGCAATCGGTTCCATTGAGGTATTTCATCATTCCATCTCCCCTGTTTGTCTTGTTTCCTGTCATTTACTGTGCATTGAAATCTGGGTAGTCCAAGATATATTGTTTTTTTCCTTAACTCGTTGATGAATCCATATGGTAATAATCTTCTTCATTACTTTCCTTAGTCTCTTCTTTTGTCTTGAAGTTGTCTTCATGCCCGGATTCATATACTTTCACTGGTTTATATTTTCACTGGTTTTAGTTCAGCCAACGGAGTGAAAATTCTCCTGGAAATCTGACAACCTATTCCTGTAGTCTTTTTAAGATTATTCAAATCCATTTGGGAATTGGGATGTGAAGGGATGTTATTTATTTTCAATTTGTTGATCTGATAGTCTAAATGAGCAAGTATTTTTGAATATGGTGTAGTCGTTATTACTATTGACTGCTGAAAGTTCCTTGTTGGTTAAGGTAGAAAAAGTTGGTTGCATGATAATTTTGTTTCTAAATGCTCAACACATTTGTTTGGTTCTTGCGTGCTTGTCATTGTTAATTTGTTGAATTTGACGAGACTATTTTCTCAGAGTTGGAGCTTTATAATTGTAGCCACATAGTCAAAAGTAAACTGAAAAAATTGTGTACAAACTGCCAACTGACTAAATAGAAGATTCATTTATGGCACCAAATAGGTCCTTGTATTTAGTTTTGAATTGAATTTTACTTATCAATTACCATGTTTTTTTTCCCTTACTTAGATGCACTGGGCTCTTCTGATTGGAACATACGAGACTATTTTCTCAGAGTTGGAGCTTTATAATTGTAGCCACATAATCAAAAGTAAACTGAAAAAATTGTGTACAAACTGCCAACTGACTAAATAGAAGATTCATTTATGGCACCAAATAGGTCCTTGTATTTAGTTTTGAATTGAATTTTACTTATCAATTACCATGTTTTTTCCCTTACTTAGATACACTGGGCTCTTCTGATTGGAACATTAGTTTATACCATTTTTGGAGCTTACCTGGACATGAATTACAGGCCATAGCAGTAAAAGGGAAGGAAGAAGGCATCAAAGGGTACTGGAAGGGAACCTCCCTCAGGTCTCTATAATTAGGAAAAGAATTGTTGGTATTTCAATATTAATTTTTTCTAATGATATTGATTGTCATTCGTTTTGTTTAGTGTTTCTTCTTTGATTTTCCAGGTGATCAGGATCATACCTTATGGTGCTGTGCAGCTTTTTTCCTATCAAATTTATAAGGTTATCCCCTGGCTATCTTTGAACAACTTTTAATACCAAATTTTACATATTCAGATCTAAAATCTGATTTTTGGATTTACAGAAAATATTGGAAGACTTGCAGCTGGTGCTTTTGCATTTTAACAAAATTATCGTTGGGTATTTGAATCATATATGCTGGAATGACATCCACCTTTGTAAGTAATTTCCTGGAAGGCCCTTGCTTTTATGGTTTGATGTCGCTGTCACTATTTTATGACATTTAATTTACTGGATTATACTCTATATACCACTTATGATCATTGATTTTTTATCTTGCCAATGAATATTTTATTTATATTTACATCTTATATCATGCTCATTTTAATTTTATTTATCATCAATGCCCCTGCATGTATCTAAATTTTGTTTATGTATGTAGATCACTTATCCATTAGATGTCCTGAGGTTACGATTAGCAGTCAAACCAGGTTATCGAACCGTGTCTCAGGTATGAATGACCTGCTTTTGCATTTTAACAAAATTATCATTGGGTATTTGAATCATATTGTGGCTTTTCCAGGTAGCCTGGAGCATGCTGAGAGAGGAAGGATTTGCATCTTTCTACTATGGTCTTGGGCCTTTTCTTGTTTGAATAGCTCCTTACATTGCAGTGAACTTTTTTGTTTTTGACTTGTATGTTAATTGATAATATTTTATCTTTCTAGTAAATTGAAGAAACACACTTGGATATTGAAATTGAAACATCCTTGTGTTTTATGGATAATAGATTATAGAAGTCTCTGCCAGAGAACTGAAACATCTTTACTAACAGCTGCTCTTTTGGCATCTCTTGCCACACTTACATGCTCTCCTCTGGACACTGTGCGAAGACTGATGCAATTAAAGGGCACACCTCATAAGACAGTTTTAGATGCCCTTTCAGGTGAGATTTGTCTTGTTTATATTTCTCATCAGCAATTTTTGGCCGTTTGGATTAGCATTTTTTGGCTAAACAAATTTGATGAAGCAAAATGATTTTGCTTTCGGAAAGAAAACAGAAAACTGTTTCAGATTCTTCTAGAAGCTGAAAATTTTATCTTTTCAGGAAGCTAATCCAAATGGGCCCCCTATTGTCCCCAAGAAGAACTCCAATTGTGTGTGCTATGTATATGTTCAGAACAAATTTATAAGCATGGCTGGCTATTTGACATCAGAAACGTATTTGTGTAACGTACTCAAAGTCTAGTCTGTTGCAGGATTTTCGTTTAAGCTCTTACTATTAGTTTTTGGCCCAAAGTTGTTAGTGTAGCTAGAGGAATTGAGTCACATTATTGGTGCCTTTGAATTCAACATTTATTTAAGCATACATGCGAATTCAGAATGATTAGTATTCACAATATATTTATCTGAATGTTCCTTTTATACTTCAAAATTATATCTGTTGTTGCTTAAACCCCTTACTTAGATAGCTGCTACGTGTTAAATACTGGTCCTATATGTGTGTGTATATGTTATAGATACCCTTTTTCTAGTTTGACATATTCTACCCACCTTTATACGAGGAATATTCATTGATATATATAACAATTGTGGAATAACTTATGGAATCGGAAATGCATGTGCACTAACTTATGGTCGACATTGTTCATAGTGATGCTGCCATAATAACTCTCCCAAAATTGAAGTCAGTGATATTGAAGGAACTTCCAGAACTGCACAGCGAATGTAAAGGGATCTTGGCCTGCACTTCTCTCAAAAAAATTCATCATCTTTGATTGTCCAAATTTAAGTGTGTTGTCTCAAACGCAGCCCCTTTTTGAGATAAAATTGGTATGCCCGTTTGAATGAGATTTTACATTAGAAAAGGAATTATGCACTATACATCTCAACTTTGTAAGTATGCTCTCTTTTAATTTCAATAAATTCTATTATTTACTTGGTTTTGACCTCTTATGAAATCTCCTTCTTGTTCAAATTATTAAAATGAAATCCATTATTCATTTTTCTGTGAATGTTATGAGTTTATCATAACTCTCAATAAGATTCAAAAAGGATGTATAAGTAACACAATTCATGATTCAATGATCACATTTCAAAACAGAAAAACCATATTTTACCATAAAAAAGTTCAAAAGCATGGGACAGATGCAGTGTAGATTATTGCTTTCTTCTTATTTGTTAACAAGTTTGGTTGAACTTGAACGATACGAATTCATCTTTTGCAGGTGGGACTTGTCAACTGTCAGAAGCTGTAATAGCTCAACGGTGAAATTGTAATTGTTTCATCATTGGATTTATTCTCTAACTGTTTCCTAAACTGTAAATAGTATGTTAAAGGAAGAACTGATGTATCTTATAGTAGTACAAGGAGAGGTGATGTATAACTTTGTACAGAGCCATTCTTATATATCAACTCTATCTATAATTTGTGGTGGAATTCTATTGTGTGAATCTACGTAAGTACGCAACTTCTGCTAATGTTTGGAACTATTTCCAATGTGTCTATAACTAGAACAATGATGCTCGTCGGAACTACATATAATTTTTTTTTTTTCATATAAGTTCATTTTAGTTCTATTTCAAATGAGGGTAATAGTTCATTTTGTTGGAAGACTTGCAGCTGGTGCTTTTGCTGGAATGGCATTCACCTTGGTAAGGAATTTCCTGGAAGGCCCTTGCTTTTATGGTTTGATGTGGCTGTCACTATGTGATGACATTTAATTTACTGGATTATACTCTATATACCACTTATGATCATTGTTTTTTATCTTGCCAGTGAGTATTTTATTTATATTTACATCTTATATCACGCGCATTTTAATTTTATTTATCATCAATGCCTATGCATTTTATCCATTAGATCACTTATCCATTTGCCTAAATTTTGGTTATGTATGTAGATCACTTATCCATTAGATGTCTTGAGGTTACGCTTAGTAGTTGAACCAAGTTATCAAAGCATGTCTCGGGTATGAATGACCTGCTTTTGCATTTTAACAAAACTATCGTTGGGTATTTGAATCATATTGTGGCTTTTCTAGGTAGCCTTGAGCATGCAGAGAGAGGAAGGATTTACATTTTTCTATTATGGTATTGGGACTTCTCTTATTAGAATAGCTCCTTACATTGCAGTGAACTTTTGTGTTTTTGACTTATATGTTAATTGATAATATTTTATCTTTCTAGAAGTGAACTTTTGTGTTTTTGACTTGTATGTTAATTGATAATATTTTTTCTTTCTAGTAAATTGAAGAAACATACTTGGATATTGAAATTCAAACATCCTTGTCTTTTTTGGATAATAGATTATAGAAGTCTTTGCCAGAGAAATATCAAAAGAGAACTGAAACATCTCTACTAACAGCTGCTCTTTTGGCATCTCTTGCCACACTTACATGCTCTCCTCTGGACACTCTGCGGAGACAGATGCAATTAAAGGGCACACCTGATAAGACAGTTTTAGATGGCTTTTCAGGTGAGATTTGTCTTGTTTATTTTTCTCGTCAGCAATTTATGGCCGTTTGGATTAGCATTTTTTGGCTAAAAAAATTTGAAGAAGCTAAATGATTTTGCTTTAGGAAAGAAAACAGAAAATGGTCCCCGTTTTGCCCCAAGAAGAACTCCAATTGTGTGTGCTATGTATATGTTCAGAACAAATATATAAGCTTGGCTGGCTATTTGACGTCAGAAACGTATTTGTGTAACGTACTTAAAGTCTAGTCTGTTGCAGCATTTTCGTTTAAGCTCTTACTATTAGTTTTTGGTCCAAAGTTGTTAGGGTAGCTAGAGTACTTGAGTCACATTATTGGTGCCTTTAAATTCAGCATTTCTTTAAGCAGACATGTGAATTCAGAAGGATTCACTGATGCTGGTCCTATATGTGTGTATATGTTATAGATACCCTTTTTCTAGTTTGACATATTCTACCCACCTTTATATTAGGAATATTCATTGATATATATAACAATTGTGGAATAACTTATGGAATCAGAAATGCATGTGCACTAACTTATGGTCGACATTGTTCATAGTGATGCTGCCATAATCACTCTCCCAAAATTGAAGTCAGTGATATTGAACGGAGTTCTAGAAATGCACAACGAATGTAAAGGAATCTTAGCCTGCACTTTATCTTTGACTCTTTCTAAGATAAAATTGGAATGCCCGTTTAAATGAGATTCTACATTAAAAGAAGAATTATGCACTATACATCTTGACCTTGTAAGAATGCTCTCTTTTAATTTCAAAAAATTTCATTATTCACTTGGTTTTGACCCCTATATGGAATCTCCTTTTTGTTCAAATTATTAAAACGAAATCCATTATTCATTTTTCTTTAAATATTATGAGTTTATTAAAACTCAATAAGATTCAAAAAGGATGTACATATACGTATTAGTAACACAATTCATGATTCAATGATCACTTTTCAAAACAGAAAAACCATATTTTACCATAAATCAGATCAAAAGCATGGGACTGATGCAGCGTAGATTATTGCTTTCTTCTTATCTGTTAACAAGTTTGGTTGAACTTGAATGTTACAAATTCATCTTGCGCAGGTGGGACTTGTCAACTATCAGAAGTTGAAATAGCTCAACGGTGAAATTGTAATTGTTGCATTATTGGATTTATTCTATAACTTTTTCCTAAATTGTAAATATTATATTAAAGGAAGAACTGATCTATCTTACAGTAATAAAAAGGAGGTGATGTATAACTCTGTACATGGCCATTCTTATATATCAACTCTCTCTATAATTTGTCGTGGAATTCTATCATTGGCCTTTTCTCTAGAAAGTTTGCTAGTGTGTGAATCTATGTAATTACGCAACTTCTGCTGATATTTGGAACTATCTCTAATGTGTCTATAACTAGAACAATGATGCTTGTCGGTATAAACTCGAACTACATATTTAACAACTATCTCAAGGAGACAAAAACATTCAGGTTTACGAATTTATGGCTAAAATATGACATAATACGTTTTCTCAGAAATTTTTTTGCGGTAGTTTATCAATACATTGCAGTCCATTCATGAATCATGAGACAATTAGATTGCACATACCTTAGTTCTTGAGCATATATGAACATGGATCATTAATTGTCAGGAAACTAGCAATTTTAGTGAGGCTCCTCTGTAAAACTTAACAAACCATTAATAATAATAAAATAGGATGTATGAGCTGGAGAGTAAACTGATCCTCTCATGCCTTAGATGCAAATGAAAACTTGCCTTCTTGATAACAATAAGTCTGTAGGGATATATTTTTTTTGTATTTTATAATATGAATTAACCTATTTATCACGGATAATGCACACACAGTTCTTAAAATAACAATTTAACTTTCTAAGTACAACATAAGAACTCTAACAATGATTAATGCTAATCTACATAATTAAATATTAAAATAATCTCCTACTTGAAAAACATATGTCAATTATATATTTTTTTTTTTTTAAAAAAAAGAACTAGCTAGATTAATTTTGCAACATGGCCCTAACAAAAATGCCAAATGTAGACACTTCAACTACAAACAAACAGAAAATTCTACTATACACCAAGATGTTTGTAAAAGTAATATGAATGCTTGATTTTTCTTTTCTTTCCTGAGTGTATATGCCTGACTGACCCAAAAAGAAAAAGGTATCCAATCACTTTCTCTCATTTTTCTTTCCTCTCTCTTTCTTTCTTTCTCATGGAAGAAAATATGAACACACCCCAATTTAAGAAAATTGTGAATACAGCCATGGAGTTGGTGAGAGAAGAATTAGAGACCTCACTTTTGTTGTACTTGGAACAAGGGGCACTAGTAATTAAGGGGTAGTTTCCTCGAATTGGATTCTTGGGTTTGGTTCAAATTATTTTCTGTCAATTCCATTTAGATAAGGATCTAAACTTCATTTGCACTCTTCCCAAATGAAGGGTTGACTGACCCAAAAAGAAAAACGTATGAAATGCTCCATCTCCGTTCAAGTTCACATTCTAGAACTTGAACGTTGAATTCTCATCCTGTTTTTTAAGTTTAAAAATACTTCTGTTATAGGATCTGGTTTTATTGATTTGAATATTATATTTTAACAATAAAATTATATATTTATTATAATTTTTAATTTAATTATCTAAATATTACAATTTTTAAAAGCAGACAGAGATAGATTTATATCTCTGAGTTCATCTTAACTTTAGACTAGCCTAAAATTTTTCTTGTTGGCACCAGTGGCAGCCATGGCCTCTTGGAGCTACCAATGATGGTAGTTTATGAGGACTGCCAGGAAAAAAGATAATTTCATGGGGCCGAGATATAAATTATATGCTGTCCACCCGCCATTCTTAATTTTCTAAAACCATCACATTTTAACCGGCTAAGCTAACGTCTATTACACGTGTTAACAGGTTATTGGTTTTTGAAACTAATGTATGGCATGTACCCCAATAATCATATAATGTATCTAAAAAATCTCCATTATTTAATTAAAAAATTAAAATTATTTATGGTCTAATTGGAGCAATTGATATAGTTAGTTTATTCGTGTGTGATACGCAATCTGTACGCGTCTCTCCGTAAGTTTCAAATCGATGCCCGTTTTCCGTCTTGATGGCTAAGATACGTTAATTTGAAACGGTCCCATCCTATCAAATAATTTTGATATCATTGCCAAGATATCAAAAAATTGAGTTATATAATATGTGCCAAAACACACAATTAAATTGCACATACCTTAGTTTTTGAGCATATATGAACATGGATTATTAATTCATGTCTTGCCTACAAAAGAATTTAGTCACAAAATCACTTAACCCCAAGTAATCTCTTAGTAAAAATGAGTCAAATTTCTAACAAAAATCAGAAAAATAAAATAAATCTTGATGGAACTTCATAGTTCTCTAAACCAACAAAAATATTAATTCATGTCTAAAAAGTAAGAATTGGAATTCTTAAAGTGATCAGGACATGCATATTCATCTTTAATATAATTGGCTAAGATGCTTAAAACTCACTCTATTAAAAATAAATTTTGAAAACAATGAATGTGACACGTTAAACTTGGCATCACTTTCTCTCATATTCTGTTATTCCCTTCTCTTTCTTTCTTTCTTTCTCATGGAAGAAAATATGAGCACACCCCAATTTAAGAATATTGTGAATACGTCCATAGAGGCGGTGAGAGAAGAATTAGAGCGAGCCCAATCAATGAATCAATGACCAAGTCAACCAATAAAAGACCTCACTCTTGTTGTACATGGTACAAGGGGCCCTAGTAATTAAGGGGTAGCTTCCTTGAACAATCTTGGATTTGGTCCAAATTGTTTTCGGTCAATTCTATTTAGATAAGGACCTTTTTTTTTTTTTTTTGTGTGTGGCTATGAATGGTTACTGACCCAAAAAGAAAAAGGTATCAAATGCTCCATCTCCGTTCAAGTTCTAAAATGTGAATTTGAACGGTGAATTCTCATCTTCTCTTCTTCATATATCACTCTACTGAGCCAGCTGTTTTAGTTTTTGCAAGAAACCAGAAGTGCCAAGCTTTCACCACAGATCATTTGCCATTTTGAGTCTGCGAATAAAGAAACTATCCAAGTAAGTATAAGTCCCTTAAAGTAATCATATTACCATCTGTATTTACAGGACAATTCTCTGTTTCTTTGCTCTTTTACTCATTTGATTCAGTTACTGGTTTTTGTGTGAGGGCCTTTTAAGGAACATAACAAAATCCATGTGTGAGGACCTTGTTACTGGTTTATTTATTTATTTTTGGTTGATCCTTGTTACTGATATTGGGTAAAATAGGAGTACTGCCCAGGTGAAATGCACCACTTGATGGTTCGATTACTTTAAATAAAAAAATTAAATTGAATTAATCTTTTTAAATGTTTGGTTTAATCTTTAATTACTGCTATGGCACATGTTGTCAATAAATTTACATAAATTTTCTTTTGTGGTTGTGGAGGAATATCAATCATGGGTAGGAAAAAAGATCCCTTTTGGGAATATGTTCAACAACTGAATGACAAGGTGATCAAGTGCAAATTTTGTGGAGGTGCTTCAAGGATCAAAGGCCATTTATCTGGGATTGAAGGGAAAGGCATTCATACATGTACTAGAGTTCCTAAACATGTTCAAATTGCAGCATCCTCATCGTTTGTTAATTCCAATAAAAGACCTTTCAGCAGTGTAAATCCAAGTAATCCCGAACAGAATTTTGTGACTTCAAATATGCCAAGTTATTCATCAAAAGGTACAGATCGATGTAGAATTGAATTTACAAGAAATATTATAGTGTAATATAGATGTATGGGTTTAGAAAGAGTTGATGCCTTTTGTCATGTCATTTGAGACACCATCTCACAGCATTATAGCATAATTCAATTTCAAGACACCATTGCTTTATCATGTGTTCTGCATGTAGCAGATATTTAAGGACGATAAGATGAAAAATAATGGTGAGATTATTTCATGCTTGAAAGAGAACAAAAAAGTGTATAATCACTTTAGATGATATGTATGGAGAATGTAAATTCCTCTTACAAAGGAATGTTTTCTGTTGCGAACAAAAAAAAAAAAGGTTTAATTACTTTACAAAGGAATAGATGGTCGTATTTTTTTCTTTTTTCTTTTTTTAATTTCAATTCATGAAAAAGGTAAAAGTGTCAATCTTAGATATTGGATGGAGAGAAAGTGATATGTAGTTATTTATTGTGAGAAATTAAGATACTTCACAAATTTGTTTTATCAGGAAATGCTGAACATGTTCAAAGGATAGCATTCTCAACAATTGAGGATTCCAATCAGAACGTCATGAGAAATGTTAATTCAGGTCATCTTGAAATGAATTGCTTCAATTCCAATCAGAACATCATGAGAAATATTTATTTAGGTGATCCTCAAGAGAATTGCAACAATTCCAATCAAAGCATCATGACAAATATTTATTTGGGTGATCTTGAAGAGAATTTCGTTAGTTCCAATCAGAGTGTATGAGAAATACTTATTCAGTTTATCTTGAAGAGAATTTCCTTAATTCTATTCAAAGCATCATGGGAAATGTTAATTCAGGTTATCCTGAAGTGAATTATCTCAATTCTAGTCAAAAGGTCATGAGAAATGTTAATTCAAGTGATTCATCAAAAGATGCGCATCAATATATTATTAAATTAATGATAATTGACCAACAAAAAAAAAAAAAGTGATTACAATATTTCAAAGAAAAAACTTGAACCAAGAGTCTATCTGAATCAGCTGCCATATTCCATGATAATTTAGAGACCAAAGCTCTGTTTAGGTCTTCCATGCCTTTATAACCAAGTCCTCTACCTTCTCTAGGCATACAACAAGGGCAATTGCATGCTATCTTAGAACTCACCAATTTCTTCTTTTGTTAGTAGAAGCCTAGAGAGGACTCCTATGCTAAGGATGAATAAATAAGGAGATAAGCACAAAAAGTTGTTATTCAATTCATTTAGCATTATATCAGTAAAAAAGAAATTGGTCATGGCTACAAGATCATGCCCCTCTAGATTTTAAAACACTAGTTTCCCAACCACACAAATGTCACCACTCAATACACACATTTTTAATATTTACTTTTGCCTCAGTCTTATGATGTTTATAATTTTTGTATTAATTTGTTTTATTTCAATTTTTAGCATTTACGATATATTGTGCTCAAGTATGATAGTCCAATTATTTCATTTTCAAACCTTTGGTTTGTTATTCGTTAAAGTTGAAGCACATGCATTGATCTATCTACATAAATTTGATTCAGCTCATTTGGAAAAGGAAATAATAAATTTGATTCTTTTATGCACAGGAAAATCCATCACAGGTAGGAAAAAAGATCGTTTTTGGCAATATGTTGAGACCATCATGGATGGCAAAGTCAAGTGCAAGTTTTGTGGACACGAATTTGTTGGAGGTACTTCAAGGATTAAATGGCATTTATCTAAAACTGAAAAAATGGGTGTTGATATATGTAGTAATATTCCTGAAGATGTTCAAAAAGCAGCATACGATGCCTCCAATAAACGACTCAAGAGGAATATTGACTCTAGTCATATTGAAGAGAATTTTGTCAATTCAAATTCTCTAAGTAGTTCATCAAAAGGTACGTGTCAATCTATGAACATTAATTTGCAAGGATAGATCGTTATATTTTTTTTCTTTTTTTTATTTCAATTCATGGAAAAAGGTAATAAGTGTAAATCTAAAATATTAGAGAGAAAATTATATGCAGTTATATATATTATGAGAAATTAAGATACTTCACAAATTTTTAATCCAAAATTTTACTAGAGATTGAACTATGTACTCCTAAAATGTCATTAAAAGTTTTTATTTAATTGTAATTATTTTCTGGGCCCTTCGTGATGTATTCTGTTTTATCAGGAAATGCTGAGCTTTATCCAATGCCGACAAATACAGATTTTATAGGTGACCAGTTTCAAAGTTACATTGACACAATATGGGGTCGGCTAATGAAAGATGAGTCAGCTATTGGAGTAATTCACACAATATGGGATTGGCTAGGGAAAACCAACATTGCTTAAGCATATCTATAACAAGCTTTTAGATGCCTCTCATCATGTTATATGGGTTTATGTTCCATAAAATTGTAGTGTTTTCCGGTTACAAAAAGCCATTGTTAAGTCATGTGATCTGCATCTATTAGATACAGATGGTACGATGAAAGTAACACTTAAATTATTACATGCTTTCAAGAAAATAAAGTAGTGTGTACTTATTTTAGATGATGTATGGGACGACATTCATCAAGAGAGTTCGGGTATTCCTCTTACAAATAGTGAGGTTCAAGTGATTATAGCAAGTCACTTGTCTGATGTGTGCTGAACTATGGGTTGCAACAAGAATATTCTAAAAGTGGAGCCTCTTCGGGAACTTGATGAGAGTTTGGATTTGTTTTTCAAGGTTCTTGGAAAAGATGAATCTTTGCTTTATGAGGTAATGGATATAGCGGAGTCTATCATTGAGGAATGTGATGGTTTACCCCTTGCAATTGTCACGATGGCAAGAAGCACGAGGGGAAAGAAGACATTAGAGAATGGAATCATGTTTTGGAAAATCTGAGAAACTCGGAAAAAGAACAAGATGATATGAAAAAGTGTGTATTTCCGGTACTCAGATTAAGCTATATTCATTTAAATGATAAAATCATACAAGAATGCTTTTTACATGGTGAATTGATCTGATAGGTAATTCCTTAGATTCGAGGCTAAGGGAACCTCCAGTAAAAAGAAGGAAAACTAAAGTTTGAATAATTTTTGCTTGTCCATTAATTCTGCCCAAAGCATCTGATATAGGCAACTGCCTCTACATTCAGTTAGCAAAAAAGATACAACTCAGCATTCTCCCTATATTTTAGAATCTTACAACTAACTATTAGATGCTATTCCAGAACTTAAAATTATTCCACCAAGTTGGCTTTTTGATTATACGTTTTGGTCTTGTGCTTGGGCCTGAGTCATCCGCTTTTGCATCTAGTAAACTTGTTGCTTCTGGTTCTTTCCTATCATTCTTGTGTTCTTCGAAATTCACCTTGTCCTCAAGGCGCATGTCAAGATAGTCCTCTTGGAGTTTAGAGAAATCTTCCCATGAAGTGTCCTCTAATGGTAGCCCTTGCCATTGCACCAGAACCATTTCCGGCTGCCCAGATGCAGAGAGTTTGTGATCCAAGATGGCAAATGGCTTAATGAGGGGTTGATTGTTGCAAACTTCTGGTGGAAGATCCAAGACATTAGAGTCTTGAGGACCATAGTGTGGTTTGAGGAGAGAACAATGGAAGACATTATGAATTTTTTATGATGCAGGAAGGTCAAGCTTGTAAGCCACTGGTCCAATACGCTCCAATATTTGAAAGGGCCCATAAAACCTTTTTGCTAGCTTTTGGTTGCGAGAACCAGAAACGGACAGCTGCCTATATGGTCGAAGGCAAACATAGACCCAGTCTCCCGTATTGAATGTGACCTCTGACCTTTTTTTATCTACTTCGTTCTTCATAGCTAGCTGGGCTTTTGTCAAAATGTTTTTGAGTTGAGCTAGAATCTTTTCTTTGGTAGTGCCCCCATCTTCAATAGCTGCAATTAAAGAAGATCCCTCTATATAATGGGGAATAGAGGGTGGAGGTCGGCCAAACATGCTTTGGAAGGGCGTGAAACCTGTGGAAGCGTGAATAGTAGTGTTATAGCTCCATTTGGCCCAGTGGAGGAAATGACCCCAGTGCTTGGGTTCATTATGGACGAAAGCTCTCAAATACTGTTACAACACTCTGTTTACTACCTCTGTTTGGCCATCTGATTGTGGGTGATAGGCAGTGCTCATGCAAAGTTTGGTTCCACTTAAACGAAATAATTCTTTCCAGAAATGACTAAGGAAGATAGGATCTTGATCAGATATGAGACTCTTAGGAAACCCATGGAGTTTACAAACCATGGTAGTAAAAAGTTCTGCAACTTGAGTTGCTGAATGGTGCGTGGCCAAGACACCGAAGTGTGCACCCTTGGAGAATCGATTAACTACTACTAGTATAGTAGTTTTTCCTTGGAAAGGAGGTAATTCGGTAATAAAATCCAATGAGAGATCTTCCCAAATTTGAGTAGGAAGGGGAATGGGCTGCAATAATCCTCCTGGAGCTTAAGTGGGAGTTTTGATCTGCTAACACAACTTGCAAGTTTTAATGAATTGAGCCATATCTTCTTTGAGTCCCTTCCAATCAAAATTTTCAGACAAACGTCCCACATTTTTTGCTATGCCCATGTGACCCCTTAGTGGTGTTGCATGGAATTCCTCAATCAAGACCAGCTTGAGAGGAGAATTAGATCCCAAAAAAAGTTTTCACTTAAAAAATAGCAACCCATTCGATGAATGCATAAGAAGGTGCTTGCTAGGATCCTGTTGGATTTCTTGTTGCAACTATAAGAGTGCTGGATCAACTACTACTTCTTCCCTCAATTTATCAACAACCAATAAATGGGGAATAGTTAAGGCAAGGCAAAATCCTTGTTGGTCACTGGTGATTCTAGACAGTGCATCTTCAGCTTTGTTTTCACTACCCGGTTTGTAGTGGATGACATAGTCAAAACCCAAGAGTTTGGATAAATAGAAGTGTTGTTCGGGGGTTTGTATGATTTGAGTCAAGAGCTCCTTAATACTTTTCTGATCTGTCTCTATGATGAATTTTCGGCCAAGAAGATATTGATGCCATTTTTTTACGACACTTGTAATAGCATGAAGTTCCCTGACATAAGTAGAGCAATTAGCTAGACGAGGACATAATTTCTTACTGAAATAAGCAATGGGGTGTTTATTCTGGGTAAGAACAGTGCCCATTGCTACTCCTAAGGCATCTGTCTGGAGCAAAAAATCTTGTTCAAAATTGGGCAGGACTAATACTAGTGCAGAGGCTAAGGCTAATTTTAACTGATCAAATGCTGCTTGTGCCTATGAATTCCACCCGAAAGCCTCTTTTTTTTTTAAAAGATCCATGAGAGGAGCAGCAATTGCAGCATAATTTTTTATGAGCTTGTGGTAAAACCCAGTGAGATCGAGGAAGCCACGCAATTCTTTAATAGTGCTTGGAATAGGCCATTTCATCATGGTTGTAATTTTATCACTGTCCGGAGCAACACCTTCTCTAGAGATTACATGACCCAAATATTCTATAGAAGGTTTGCAGAAGGAGCACTTAGGTTGTTTGAGAAAAAATTGACTAGCCTTGAGGCAATTGAGAGCAATTTCTAAGTGCTGAAAATGTTCATGTAAAGATTTGCTATAGATCAATATATTATCAAAAAAAAAAAAATAATGCACTTACACAGATAATCCCGGAAGAGTGTGTTCATCGTGGCTTGAAATGAAGCTGGGGCATTGCATAAACCAAAGGGCATCACTAGAAATTCATAGTGTCCCTCATGAGTGCGAAATGCGGTTTTATGCACATCTTATTCTGCCATTCGAATTTGATGATACCTGGCTCGAAGATCCAGTTTAGTGAACCACGTAACCTCATGCAACTCATCAAGAAGTTCATCCACTGTAGGAAGGGGAAAACAATCATTCACAATGAGGTTGTTAAGAACTCTGTAATCAATGCAAAAATGCCATGAACCATCTTTTTCTCGGACTAAGAGAACAGGGGAAGAGAAGGCATTGGTACTTGGCCAGATAATTCTAGCTGAAAGCATTTCACGAACCAAGGATTCAATTTCGTGCTTTTGGAAATGTGGATACCGATACAGACACACATTCACCGAAGTTGCACCTTCAAGGAGAAGGATATGGTGATCAGTAGGGCGTGGTGGTGGTAGAGAGGTTGGAGTCGCAAAGATTGATTGGAATTTTTGGAGAAGGGCTGCGAGTTGCAAAGAGGTGGGATCCAAGTCTTGAGAACTCGGTACTGGTTCGAGGCTAATTCCTACAGTAGTGGATTAAGTAAGTTTGAATAAAGCACCTAGTAGGTCTTCAAAGTGTGATGGTGCGAAATGCACCTGCAAGGCTTGAAGAAAGGAAGGCCATGAACAGAGTTGGCCATTAGCAAGCATCCATTGGAACCAACTGAGAGCAGGACCATTGAGGTAAAAGAAAGCAATGGTGATGCGTTGGTCTTCGGGGGTTTGATGATAGTCAAAAAATTGGTTGATCTTAAAAATCTAGCTAAAGGGGTCTGAACCAGTAAATCGACGAACAACTAATTTGAAGGTGGCTTTGGGTAATGTCGACGGTGGAGTTGAGGTTGATACTTGGGAAGAAGCCACATCGGCATGAGGACCAGAAGTGGTTCTAGTTTCCAAGTGGCCGAGTTTGGACACAACATCATCCAGACGTTTGTGAAGGCTTGCTTGCGACAAGGCGAGTTTGGCCATTGCCTCTTCTAACTTGGCAGAACCAGAGAATTTAGGCGGAGGTTGGTCGACCATGGGAGGAAGAGCAGATGAAAGCACCAAATTGATAGGTAATTCCTTAGATTCGAGGCTAAAGGAACCTCCAGTAAAAAGAAGGAATACTAAAGCTTGAATAATTTTTGCTTGTCCATTCATTCTGCCCAAAGCATCTGATATAGGCAACTACCTCTACATTCAGTTAGGAAAAAAGATACAACTCAACATTCTCCCTATATTTTAGGATCTTACAACTAACTATTAGATGCTATTCTAGAACTTAAAATTATTCCACCAAGTGGGCTTTTTGATTATACATTTTGGTCTTATGCTTGGGCCTGAGTCATCCGCTTTTGCATCTAGTAAACTTGTTGCTTCTGGTTCTTTCCTATCAGGATCAGCCGAGAAGACTTGACAAAGCATTTTGTTGATGTCAGATTGATTGATGGAAAGAAGAGTTTGGAAGCTTAGTTTGATAAAGGTTATATCATATTGAATATACTTATAAACAATAATCTGTTGTTAGAAGTATATGAGCAGTTTGTTGATGTTCACAGATTGGTTTGGGCCATAGCAATCAGCATTGCAAATGAGAGTGAAGGTTACATGGTGAAAATTAGTGAAGATTTATTAGATGTACCACCAGAGCAAGAATGGAAAGAAAGCCTGCAAAAAGTTAGGTTGACCATAGAAGAAATTCCAACAGGCACATCACCTAGGTGTCCTAAACTTTCAACCTTGCTTTTATGTAAATGTAGGCTCATCCCAAATAGTTTTTTCATCAACATGCCTTCTTTAAAGGTACTTAACTTATCATATTGTTGTGGGCTTGTGCATCTACCCATGTCTGTTTCTAGCCTGGAGTGCCTCACTGCCTTATTGTTTCATCGTTGTACATCATTGAAGTATGTGCCTTCATTAGCAAAGCTACAAAAATTAAGGATGTTGGACCTTTCTGGTATTGTAATTACTAAACTACCTCTAGGTTTGGAAATGCTGATCAATCATAGATGCCTCAATCCGAGTGCCCGTTTGGTAACACAGAAGAAGCGAACTTTTAGACCAGAAAGATAGTAAGCCATAAAAAAGGAAGTAAAAAAGTTATTGGAGGCAGAATTTGTAAAGGAAGTGACATACACTACTTGGCTTTCAAATGTTGTCTTAGTAAATAAGCATAATGGGAAGTGGAGAATGTGTGTAGACTTCACTAACCTCAATAAGGTATGTCCTAGAGATTCTTACCCCTTCCCTAACATAGACAAACTAGTAGATGGGGCATCAGAATACAAAATGTTGAGTTTCATGAATGCTTACTCAGGTTAAAATCATATTAAAATGTCTCCAAACGATGAAGAAAAAATTACATTTATTATAGATGATGGGAATTACTGCTACAAGGTGATGCCTTTTGGCCTAAAAAATGTCGAGCTACTTATAAGAGGCTGATGAACAAGGTGTTCGAACAGAAGATCGGTAAAAATGTGGAAGTCTATATGGATGACATGTTAGCAAAATCAACAGAAGGAGGTGACCATTGGATCAACTTGAAAGAAATCTTTCAGGAGTTAAGGAAGTGCAACATGAGACTTAACCCGGACAAATGTGCCTTTGGAGTAGAAGCAGAAAAGTTCCTTGGATATATGGTCAGCCACAGAGGGATTGAGGCTAACCCCGAAAAATGCCAAGATATAATAGAAATGCCGCAACACAAGTCTGTGAAAGACGTCCAGAAACTCGCAAGAAGGTCGCAGTCCTTGCCTGTTTCATGAGCATGTCAGCAGATAAATCTTTATCCTTCTTTAAGCGCTTAAAGCAAATTAAAATTTTACTTGGGACGATGAGTGCCAAAATGCCATGTAAAGGGATGTTACTAGCCAACTATACACACAGATTTCAGTAACTTTGTACATAAGTATGATAAATGCCAATGGTATTCCCCTGAGCACATAGCTCTCCCAACAAAATTGCATCCGTCAGAAGCTACATAGGCCTTTGCTAAATGGGGAATAGATTTGCTTGGACCAGCTATTGGTCAAAAGAAATATGTGATAGTCACTAATCACTATAGACTATTTCACTAAGTGGATTGAAGCAGAACCGTTGGCAACAATTACCGTAAAACAAGCTGAAAAATTCCTATGGCAGGCTATTGTTTACAGGTTTAAAATCGAGCTTTAAATTTTGTTTTTTATATGAATTCCCTAAATCTTAACATATATTTTTGCAGGTTCAGAATACCATTCTCAATAATGGCCGATAATGAAACCCAGTTTACAGACAAGAACTTCCGAGCTATGTGTGAAAACTTGCACATCCAAGTTCATTATACCTCGATAGAACACCCACAGGCCAATGGTCAAGTAGAAACGGAAAATCGGGTAATACTACAAGGGCTGAAGAATATATTGGACACGGCAAAGAAATATTGGATTGATGAACTAAGTCATGTTCTTTGGGCTTACCGAACCACCCCTCAGTCTGCCAAGGGAGAATCCTCATACAAGCTCAAGTACGGTGAAGAACCAATGATTCTAGTAGAAGTTGGTGAACCAAGTTGGAGAAGACAACATTTTGAAGCTGACAATAATGGCTCAAATAAGATAGCAGAATTAGACTTGCTAGAAGAAGAACGAGAAATAGCTTCAATCCGAATGACAGCGCAAAAACAATGAATTGCTAACAACTCTTAAGTAAAGGAGAGAACATTTAAAGAGGGCGATCTAGCAATCCGACGCGCAGCAATAGGCCACAAAATGACATCTGAAGGAAAGCCCGCACCAACATGGGAAGGGCCCTACCAAGTCGCAAAGGTGTTAGGAAAAGAGGTGTACAAGCTGTAAACCCTAGATGAGAAAGAAATCCTAAGGACATGGAACATGGTGAATCTGGGAAATCAATTAGTGAATGCATCAAGTTTGAATTTCAAGTTTGTTGTGACTTTTCACACACTTCGATTATGAAGTTTTCATGAATAAAACAATCAAGATTCTAAGAAATGTCTTCGTATACCAATAATGAGTTAAAAAATCATTCCAAAACCGTCTAAAGGACGTAAAATTGGTATATGGCAGAGCTGTGAGCTCTCGTAAAACCGAACGTGATAACATTCATAGGACAATAAACCGGAATGTGGCAAAGCAAAAGCTCCCACACTCAGAAAACAAGTAACTAAATAGCAACATTGCAAAGATTGTACATTGAATGCTCGTTCAAGACAAAAACAAGAAAAAATTACTACCACTTCACACATCGACCAAAAAGTCTATTCTATTAAAATTAAAAATTACAAGATAGATAGCTCCTCATGAAAGAGAGCTTGTGCATGAAGGGGAGCTCAACCAAGCTTGCCCATAAAATATATATATATATATATATATATATATATATATATATATATATATATATA
>QAOA01008826.1:497924-568229 GCA_003255065.1 Cercis canadensis
TATATATATATATATATATATATATATATATATTATTTGAGCTAGCTCGCCCCCTAAACATTATTTCAGTCCATTTCTTCATCTTCATCGCATAACGTTCCATATCTTACAACCTTGTACGGATTCAGCCTACCCTCGCTAGTATTCATCTCCCCAAACTAGAGCCGAACCTGTTCAATACAGTTATTAAAGCCAAACATCTTCTCGTCAGCATAAGTGTCTGTGTTCGTATTGTCCATAATCACTTTCCTCCCATCTATCTCCTTTTTCATTGTAGCCTTCACATGCTCAATCTCTCTTTCCTTTTCGGACAAGGGCATCTGACATTCACTTAGTTTCTCTCTCTCTTCAGCAAGGGCAACCTCTGTATCCTCCAGTAATTTTTCTAACCTTTTTTTCTCACACTCCTAGGCAACCCTGGCTGCCTCCCACTTTTTTCTTTTCAAGAGTGGCCCCCTTGACAACCATTTGTAACTGTTTACGGTTACTCTCTGCCTCAAACAACTGCTGCTTAACCGACTTCACCTCACTAACCATCCTTTCAACGCTATCCCAATTAGAGTTGAACTTCCCATACAAATGTTCCATGGTTGTGGCTGAACGTAACATATGCCTCTAACAAAACTTAATCACAAATGTCGCTGACACCTGTCGCAGGTTCTTTTTGTCCATCTCAGAAGACAAATAATCACCCATAATCGAAGAGACATCCATGCCCCGATTTCACATACTGAACAAGGGATCCGTAACACTTGTAATAGGGGCAAAAGGAACATCTGGACCAATTGGAGGATCCGCAACTCGATAACGCTTGTCTCCTATGAAAGAATCACCTGCTGGAGGAACATTTGCCGGAGGCGAGGAAATAGGCGGGACAACAGGTGTAGGAGTTGGAGAAACTGTCTCTTGACCACTAGAAAGAGAGGAAAATCAATAGGTCATGTGTGAGTGAACACCGCCACCACAACACAATGGACCACTCCTTTGCGATAGAGGACTTTCGAATGGGGCCTTTCCTTTATCCCCAGAACTTTCTCATTGTTCACTTTTCCTCTGTAAAATTTTCTTTATGTTAACATAAGGCTTCTCTCCACTTGCAAAAATAAAAATAGAAGATTAAAGGATATAGAGTAAAAGGGCTAGCTTGCCCATACTGCTGGCAAAGCTCGCCCAAGCAAAAAAAAAAACCTACTTAAGATGTATGATACTTTTTAGTGGAGAGATGAAGTGAGAAAAGACACAAATAGTACGTTGCACTGCGAGATCACAATCTAATAGCTTTGGAGGTGAAAGAGTTCGGACATTATTGTACCAATTGAAGGGAAACATCAATTTACCATTATCGTTACAATAAAAGGTTGTGGTACCATCCTTACTGTTTAAGCGAATCTGAAAAAATAACTCATTCCACCTCTTCGCAGAAGAAGTCAACAGTTGCAAAAAATTTCTATCTTGTATCGCCCCCAAGGATACCCAACTACCAGTATGGGAAGCTACCTTAAAAAAATAAAAAATAAAAAAGGACCTAGTGCAAGTAACCAATCCCAGGTAGTCACACAACATCTCAAAGGCTCAGATATACCCCTAAGAGTTGGGATGAAGTTGAGAAGGAATGACTCTCAAAAAATGAAGGATAGACACTTGGAAGGGAGTAAAGGGAAGATGAATATCTGCATGTTTAATAACATATCTGTACATGGTAAAAGAAGATTGGCCATGGGCATGAGGAGCACATACGTGATGGGTACTATCAACAAAAATCTTTACAGCTAATTTTCTCTTATTAACCGAGTCAAAATCGTCTAAATCCTCAATCACTGAGTCCAAATGTTTGTATGACGAGCAGGTATCAAGAACCTCTTCACCCACCCATTCTCTCATATCACCTAAAGGACCAACCCAACAGTCCACTTCATGTCTTCGGTCCGCTCTCTATAGATAAAAATGAACCATATTGGTAAAGACAAGAAAGAAAATCATTTACTTCAATTTTAAAACTTAAAGTTTTGAACTCACGAAGAGAAAATATCCTACCTTGCCTACTAGAACTCGCTTCCCTACCAACCCCATCAGTCACATCCTCATTACCATCACTAATACTTGGACCAGAGGATGTCTCGTTGAGCACCTCTTCACTCTGGGAACTCTCGCTATTAGAAGTCATAAGCAAATCCACAGGAAAATATGGAAAAAGAAGAACAAGAAAATACAAGTACCTATAATATATAGGCAAGAGGAAGAAGATAACAACCGAAATATATAGGCAAGAGGAAGAAGATAGCAACTAAAAATTTGGCCTGAGGAGAAGGAGATGAAGTATAAGCAGCAGAACTCCTCAGCAAAAGAAGAAAATATTTGGAATAATGAAAAATGAGTGCCACAATCGAAATAATATAGACTTATGAAGGAAATAAAAACAATAAATAAATAATAAATGGAATAAGCAAGTACAACATCGTTTCTTTTGGAAAAAAAATCTCTGTCAAAAGTCATGAAATCTTGGTAATAAGCGAAAAAATCTTTGTAAAAAAGAGAACATATTTTAGCAAGATGCAGAAGAATCTTTGTCAAAAGTCATGAAATCTTGGCAATAAGAGAAAAAATCTCTATCAAAAAGAATCTTTGAGGAGCAAAGCAAAGAATCGTAGAAAATCTTTGCAAATTTTGGCATTGAATGAATATGTGTTTTACAACGAAATAATCTATGCATTGAAGGAATCTCTGCAAAATTCCTACCCTTGCACGTGAACCTCTACAAAATATCAAGACATGCAATGAATATGTGTAATTTGCCCAATGTAGCTCGCTCATGCACATCCTCATCCGACAAGTGTAGTTCACCCATGCACATGCTCACCCAGTAAGTGTAGTTCGCCCAGCAGTGTAATTCGCCCATGAGCCAGCTCACCCAGTATAGCTCGCTGATACTTGTCTTTTAGGACTATAAAACCCATGCTTTAATATTGAATTTTTACTTGCATTGTGAGCAAATCCTCTCTAAACATGGTGTTTAATCCATAAATTGGATTTGACAGGTACCAAGATGGGTAATCAGGAAATGAGAAGAATCTGGAAGCAATCCATGGAGAAAATGGCAAGGAAAGCAGCCATACACCAAGTTTTTAGGTAGACACGGGCAGTAACACGGCCGTGTGTACCCCGTGTCTAACATCCAGAGGCTACTGCTCAAGCTTATGGACAAACACGGCCTCAGACAGGAACAAACACGGCCGTGTCCAAGGCCGTGTTGATCAAGCAGAATGTCCAAGAGAACAAAGACTTAGTCTAAGGGCAAACACGGTTAAGGAAAGAGAATAACATGGCCGTGTGATAGGCCGTGTTGAACAGCCAGAGGCTACAAAGAAAGGACACGCCCAGACCAGAGAAGAGCACGGGTCATGTCTAAGTGACACGGCCAGGACCAGAAAATGAACACGGCCGTGTCAGAGCCCGTGTTCAATGACCAGAAATGCAACATAAGTGACACGCCTAGGACCAGAAAGGAACACGGCCGTGTCAGAGCCGTGTTCGAGCTATTTTTGACCAAATGACCTAATTCTGCACAAGTATAAAAGGAAATCTGATGCATGTGTCAGAGGGGGGCCGTACTTGGGAAGAAAAGGAGCAGAAGAACTAGAGGAGGAAGGGGGCAATTGCGACTGGATCGTCATAGAGTTTCTTCTTCTTCTTCTTCTTCTTCTTTTCATCTCATGTTGAACTTTACTTATTTGCTTTTATTGAATTCAAGTATGAGTAGTTAAATTCTTAGAGTTGGGGGTTTGATGTAATTCAATTATAATGAGGTTTCAAGATTGAATAAACTTGTTTTAGTACAACTCCTTTTGTTGAATGGAATTTACTGTTATTAATGCCTTTAAATGCTTAGCTACCATTTGAATGGTTAAGAGATTCGTTTCAATACTAGGAATAGTAAGATCCGAATGTGCTCTGTAAATTCTGTCCTAAATTGAGTTAATCTAGGAATAGATAACTTCGTTTAGGTGGTATCAGATTAATTTCCTAGAACCAAATCACCTAGATTAATTAGTTGTGTCAAGGAATTGGACAAGTAATTGGTATAGGGAGGATTGTTTCACCAAGGAATTGGGTTCAATCACTTTAAGGAAATAAACCAACAACAAAGGAATTGTAACTGAAATAAGTAGTCCAGTATTGTTTCTAAGGTTACCTTGTCTATGAGGGAATCGAATTTGCAAGTGAATGAAATCAACCCCTAACCTTTCTCATTTTT
Organism: Cercis canadensis; assembly: GCA_003255065.1. Classification (NCBI taxonomy): domain Eukaryota; kingdom Viridiplantae; phylum Streptophyta; class Magnoliopsida; order Fabales; family Fabaceae; genus Cercis; species Cercis canadensis. The sequence goes on from QAOA01008826.1 coordinate 502,177, forward strand.
ATTATCAATTTCACATTTAGATTGTTTCTCAAAGATTGTTACGCTATTGTTAGAGTTTTGTTACTTAGTTTGTTACCTAGTTAATTGCAGCTACTCATTCCAGGGCTGCCTTCAATCCAAACCATTTATCTTTCCAAATAGAATCTTTATTGGTGAAATTGGTAGTTGTTAGCCTTAATCCTCGTGGGAACGATACTCTACTCACTATTATATTACTTGTGTGACCCGGTACACTTGCCGGAAAAAGTATCATCACTCGCCTATGCATATGGTCAAGCTCGCCCAGTCTAACATGCAAAGCTCGCCTAACCACATATTGAATACCCATGTGGGACCCATTACCAAACAGAAGGAAAAAACCAAGATAATTTATTAAGAATATATATTATTTGATATTAGTTAATTATTATTATGAGCTTTTTACACTGTTGCATGCTTCAAACTTCAAAGCTCGGGGCAAGTGATAAGGACTGGCCCAAAGCCAGTCAAACTCCAAGCCCACTATTCAATCGACAACGCGCCGAATCTTTAGCACAACAAGGCGCTACTAATTCAGCTCCACAACTACTACAAATATGCGCAGAATGTAGTCTAAAAGGTAACTTGTCAGAACTATATCTAGACTGGATTATCTCTCTTATCACCTACCTATATTGACTTAAGCATCGGAGAGCCTTCCTCGGTTCACTGCCGAGCTTGGCTTACTAAAGGTACATCCAGCTTGGGTATTTTTGGCATCAGCATGTGTCATTGCGAAGATCTCGAAAAATTTAGTCACACAGTATGTGCCAGAACACACAGTTCCTTATAAAATGCAATAAAAATACTATATAAAAAAACTTGTCAAGAAACAACTTTTTCAAGTTTATATTTTCGAATGTTTTCTTATATCGTGTCATTCTTACATTTTATAAAAAAAAAAAAAAAAAAAAAAAAAAAAAAANAAAAAAAAAAAAAAAACTTTGTGTTCTAGCATATATTGAGTGACTCACTTTTTTGAGATCTTTGCAATGACACTAAAATCACACTTTAAATTTCATCCGAACTCACCCAACCTAAGAGTGTAAGACCACCACACTCAAGTAGTTTGGCCTTCACTTAAAATTAAAAGACAAAAAATAAATAAAAATAAATAAATAAAAAATGAAGTATTGAAACATTACGCGTTATCAAAAACGGTAATTTACTTTATTGCTTCAACATTTTGTAAATTTACCTTTCTTTTGTTTCGTGGCTATGAATGATTGACTGACCCAAAAATAAAAAGGTATCAAATGCTCCATCTCCTTTCAAGTTCTAGAATGTGAATTTGAACGGTGAATTCTCATCTTCTCTTCTTCATACATCTCTCTACTGAGCCACCTGTTTTAGTTTTTGCAAGAAACCAGACGTACCAAGATTTCACCACAGATCATCTGCCATTTTCAGTCTGTGAATTAAGGAAAATATCCAAGTGAGTATAAGTCCCTTAGAGTAATCATATTACCATCTGTATTTACAGGACAATTCTCTTAATTTGTTTCTTTGCTCTTTTACTCATTTGATTCAGTTAAATGGGTCGCATACAGTATTGTGAAAATGGAGAAATTCTTGTAGCTTTGTGTATTGATTCTAAATTCATATCCCAATTAGACAAATTGTATATTTAATTAAAGCTCATTTGAATTAATGATATTGTATTGATATGTGAGCATTTTCTCTCAATATGAATTATGTAACATGGCTGGATCCAAATCTTATAATTTACCCTTCATCGCCCTTGTACCCAAAACACTCTTAGGGTAAGACCAAAACAAAATTCTTAGGAAAATGATCAAAGTGAGCTTCATTCTTTAGTACTCGCTTGTAATAATTAGCACCTAAATTTGAAGAAACTAAATGATTTTGCTTTAAGAAAGAAAACAGAAAACTGTTTCAGATTCTTCTAGAAGTTGAAAATTTTATCTTTTCAGGAAGCTAATCCAAATGGGCCCCCTATTGTTCACAAGAAGAACTTCAATTATGTGTTCTATATATATGTTCAGAACAAATCTATAAGCTTGGCTGGCTATTTGACATCAGAAACGTATTTGTGTAACGTACTTAAAGTCTAGTCTGTTGTAGCATTTTCGTTTAAGCTCTTATTATTAGTTTTTGGCCCAAAGTTGTTAGGGTAGCTAGAGTAATTGAGTCACATTATTGGTGCCTTTGAATTCAACATTTCTTTAACCAGACATCCAAATTCAGAATGATCAGTAATCATAATATATTTATCTGAATGCTCCTTATATACTTCCAAAATTATATCTGTTGTTACTTAAACCCCTTACTTTGATAGTTGCTAGGTGTTAAATACTGGTCCTATATGTGTGTGTATATGTTATAGATACCCTTTTTCTAGTTTGACACATTCTACCCACCTTTATATTAGGAATATTCATTGATATAGCAATTGTGGAATAACTTATGGAATCATAAATGCATGTGCACTAACTTATGGTCGACATTGTTCATAGTGATGCTGCCATAATCACTCTCCCAAAATTGAAGTCAGTGATATTGAAAGAACTTCTAGAACTGCACAGCAAATGAAAAAAACCTTGGCCTGGACTTCTCCTAAAAAATTCATTATCTTAGACTCTCTCAATTTAAATGTGTTGTCTCAAACGCAACCCCTTTATGAGATAAAACTAGTATGCCCTTTCGAAAGGGATTCTACATTAGAAGAGGAATTCTGCACTATACATCTCAACCTTATAAGTATACTCTCTTTTAATTTCAATAAATTTCATTATTCACTCAGTTTTGACCTCATATGGAATCTCCTTCTTGTTCAAATTATTAAAACGAAATCCATTATTCATTTTTCTGTGAATATTATGAGTTTATCATAACTCTCAATAAGATTCAAAAAGGATGTATAAGTAACAAAATTCATGATTCAATGATCACTTTTCAAAACCGAAAAAAAAAAAAAAAAACCATATTTTACCATAAAAAAAAAAGTCAAAAGCATGGGACAGATGTAGTGTAGATTATTGCTTTCTTTATATCTGTTAACAAGTTTGGTTGAACTTGAACGTTACAAATTCATGTTGTGTAGGTGGGACTTGTCAACAGTCACAAGCTAAAAATAGCTCAAAGGTCAAATTAGAATTGCTGTACCATTGGATTCATTATCTAATAAGGGAATTCTTTCAAAAATTGTAAATAGTATATTATCTCTTTTCTTAAAGCTGCCTGACAGTTGACTTCAAGGCAGAACTGATGTATCTAACTGTAATAAAAGGGAAGGGAAGCTGATGTATATAACTTTGAACATAGTCATTCTTCTCTATCAACTGATATGGTTTTCATTAGTGAGACGGTTTTGGTAGTTTGATCCTTCGCTTGGGCAGCTTTTTCTGTCTCAGATTCTTTGGTTGGTTCACATATTAATCTTCCTTTTGAAGTTCCTAATATGTTTCAATATCATGGCATTGCTTAATATTGCTTTGAATAATCGTATGCACTCAAGGAGACAAAACAACACTATTCTTTAGAGTTTCATAATCTAGGACTAGAAGCCTAGAACATTGTTAGTTTATGGGGTGATATTGCAGTAGTGTGTGTGATTGTGATTGATTTTTAGGTAAATAGTTTATGAAAGGTTGGCAGTGAGTAGGGTGAGAATGAGTGCAAGTTAATATTGAAAAATTAGGAAAATGGTCGGAGAAAAAAACAGGCAGAGAGAGATTTATATCTCTGAGTTCATATTAACTTTAGACCAGCGTAAACTTTTTCGTGTTGGCACCGGCGGCAGCCATGACCTGTTGGAGCTGCTAGTGATGGTAGTTTATGAGGACTGCTAGGGAAAAGATAATTCCATTGGGCCGAAATATAAATAACATGTTCTCTACTTGTCATTCTTAATTTTCCAAAATCATCACCGTTTAACCGGCTAACCCAACGTCTATTACACATGTCAATAGGTTTTTTTTTTTTTTTTTTTTTTTTTTATNAACAGGTTATTGGTTTTTAAACTAATGTATGACATATACCCCAACCATACATAATGTACCTAAGAAACCTCTATTATTTAATTGAAAAATTAAAACTATTTATGGTCTAATTGAAGTAATTGATATAGTTAGTTTATTATATTATACATGATTTATACACGTCTCTCCGTAAGTTTCAAATTGACGCTTGTTTGCCGTCTTGTGATCTATTTTTTAGGCTTGGGAACAACAAGAAGCACCACTCCTAGCAAAATCAGTAACAAGTATTTGGGAGACATTTTCAGGTCTTAACTTCCAAGTTCATAAGCTGGAAACACCAGAACCATGCCATGGCCTTTAAATTACCTCCTTGAACCTATATTCTTGTGACAGATGTTTAATTATTTATTTTGATTTTTTAGACAGTTGATAGTGCATTGTAATCAAGGTTAGAATTCTGTATATTATCTTGTTTGACTAGACATGTCTGGTTTAGTACATCTTTTACTTAATTCCACAGACAAATTGGACCATTCCCCCATTGTCGCCGTTGGTGCAGGAGATGGGTTAAATTAACTGATTTAATTAAGTGGACTTAATTTCCTTTTTTATTAGTTCTTTGTGTGCCACATTCTGACTATTTGTATAATCATGATAATAAGTTTTTCGTAATGATCATGATAATAAGTTAGAAATAAGTATAGATGATGAGTAATTTGAGCTCTAAAAGAAGTCATAGGATCGAAAAGATTAGGCACATCCTTATATATGGACCATATCATATATGACAAGTGGTAACATATTACTCCATGCTGCCCAATTGAGCAGAAAAATTGATTAAGAGCGGTAAGTGCAGTCTGTTTCACAGATTTCTTTGAATTTTTCTGTGGTGTGTTGATTGGCTTATTAATTTTTTGCGCAAACACGTCTTCAATCAATTTGTATGACTACGATAGTTTAGATAAGAATAATAGGGTAAAGACAATTTATGAATTCTAGAAAAGGATTAACTAAGCATATCCTTATCATATTGGATATCTTTTCTAGGGTATATTACGTGATTCGTTCAAATGCGTTGAACTCTTCTATTCTTGCACTAAACTGCAGAAAGAATTACAAGGTGGGGACAATGTTAGAGACGATCATGGTTTTATTTACCAGTCATTATTAGAAAATAATGGAGGTATTATAAACATATCATTAACAAGAAATTTTCAAACTTTTGGGGGAAAAAGGGGCAGGGAGGAGGCCCCATGGACAAATTTACACGCAGCCCCTGGAAATGGGCTATCATGAACTATGGATGTTCCATTCTAAATGGAATGGTGCATCTTTTCTGTTTTAATTTGAGTACTGTTATTCATACTTTAGTTATTCTCACATTACTTTGCATTATTTATACATGACAGTATCTAAATTTAACTGGAACTATTTAAACATTTAATGTACAGGTCAAATCATACATTCATTATCTCACGGTATATGGGGTTGTCTTCAACTAGGAGTTCATCATGTGGTTTTCCATGGTAATTGACAGTCCTATCCTGTTTTTTAAGTTGAAAAATACTTCTGCAGTAGGATCTTATAAACTACAAAAATTTAATATTGACGCTTTTATAAGTAGAGGCGTCAAACTGAGGGAGATAATCCTTTCTCTCTTTTGTCTTTTTTCCTCTTCTATTTTTTAGTTTTCCTGTTTTTTTATTTATTTTTGGTAACCTTTTAGTTTTCCTTTTACCAGACGAGGCATTGGCAGCTCACAAATCAAATTACCACTAGCTTTTCTTAAACACATTTTCTTTTATCTTTTCCATGCACCTTGACTTATTTTTTGTTTCTACATTTATTTTTTATGTTCAACTATGAGTGCTTATATTTTCCTTTTTAAGCTTTTAAACTTTTTTAATAAAAGATAATTTTTTTTTTGTTTTAGATTAATAAAAGTATGATTATTATATACTAAACTAATAATTCAGTTTGAGATAGTCCTAATGATTATTTTAAAGTTTAAATTATTGTTTACTTCATTCAATTATTAAATTTACTAGCCTGTAATGAACATTTTTATTATAGAAATGAATGAAATAAAATTAAAAATCATATGCAATATACTATAAAAAAAATACTTATATATGATCCATATTTTTCATAACGAACTTATAAGTTAGTAATGTAATATCCTCGTATATTTCTTCATATGTATTTTTATAAGTACTGTAACTTATTCTGTATTTTGCAAGAGTCATTTTACTCTAAAATTTATATTATAATCATAGGTACGTTTTAACATATATTACCTGTCCTGTACAATACCAACTATTTGAAACCGTAAGGACAAAAATGAAAAAAATGTAAACTTTAAGGAACTAAAGTGTAATTTAGTCATTATATTATCTTAAGAATATAATCCATTTTTAGTTAATATTTAATGATTTTCAAATTCTATCACTTTTATAGGATATACAAATTATTTATTTTCAAAGGAATAAAAAAATGACTCTTTATCCCATTTGCATAAGTTGACTAGAATTAACTGTTATTAGAAAATTAAATGAGATAGAGCTAATTGCAACTAAAATAAAATAAGAACAAAAATAAAACACACAAATTTAAGGTAATTGTGTATAAAAATTTTAATATAATGAGGAAGTTATACACAACTTTCTCTTAATGCAATTAAAATTCTTCGCTCTTTGAATACAAGAATTTTCTACTTTTACAAGAACTCCATAAAATTCCTCTGTCTCGAAGTGAAGATATATCAAAGGGATGGAGTGCTGGGCTATTTATAGGATTGGTTTGCCGTTACCAATCTGCAGCGCCGCTTCACTATGGGTGCTTCCCACGCAAATTTAGGAATTAAGTTTGCGGCTGCCTATGAATTCTTATTCATTCATTAAGATTGCAGCTCCAACTATATAGCTATATACTTTTTTATTAAGTATTAGCTTCCTTTTAGAGAAAAGCAAATATACTTCCTCCTTCATTAAGAGTTAATAGAAAGTAATATTTTATAACTTATTCACCATCTCTAATATTTAACTTTCTTCGTGGCAGCACCGTTTGCTATTAAGGAATGATCTTTGCTATTAAGCATTTGCATTTCTTAACACATGAACCAATAAGAAAACTAAATGCAGCCACCATTCTTAACTTGGTCTTCAACTTAAGCATTAAGTATTGATAGAAATAATAATCTAATAACATTTCTCTAACACTTTGGTGTTCAGATTTGGGCCATTTGGCAATGTTGGTTGTTTCAAATTTTCAGTTAGTTCTTTTATGCATTTTTCTTTGATTCAATAATGGCAGGTCTTATATGATAAGTTATCAAAAATAAAAGCAGAAGGAAAGTGCTGTGCAGCAGGACTTTATTGGTGTCATTGCAAGGACTATTTATGCAGTGTTGACAAGGATTCTACCAACAACAGTATTCCTTCTGCTCTGAGAACCTATCAGTCTGAACCGTACCAAATCACTAGGTTTCTATTAGAGTGGAGAAATAAAGAGACTAGAATCTCATTGTAATTTGTAAGTTATGGAGATATGAGTTGGATTACCCATATAATCCTTTTGTTGGTGATTCCATCTATAACTATTACATATTAGCTTCTTCTTTTTTCCCCTCCTTCTAATGTAATGGATTTTCCTTAGCATGTTATAATGGATCAGAACTCTGCTGGGTTCCTAAAAGTGAAGACATATTATTGAAATTTCTCTTCCCTGGTTCTACGTTCTAGAAAACAGGGTGTCTGCTGAATACACATACATGTTGAGAGGTTAATAATTGGTAAACATGAAAGTTATTCAAATGAAAACTTCTCTGATTTTTTAGTACATCTAGAAGTCATTACCATGACTTAAGCATAGTTCTATCATTCAGAAAACATGATAAAAATCTGTCCTGTTTAACTTGGGCAAAGAGATATAACTTTATGGAAGAGATTTTAAGTTCTATTATGATTTTTCTTTATTGCTTTTTCAAACAAAATAAATTCCATCATATTGAAGAAATTCCTCCAATTTAGATGAGATTTTACACCTGTACAGAAATTCACATTTTTATTTTTTAACATCCTAAAGGGTTGAATTTAAAAGAAAAATAGAAATCATTTCAATTATATTCCTTATTTTTTACGTGGATCCAAACATTATGAATGGAATAGCGACAGAATATGTGAAAATTCTATGACTGCAAAATTGAAGGGATGAGACAATCTGTGACAATTCTATAATTTCTTAAATACAAGTAATTACTACTCTTGTCAAATAAGAAAATTACAAATTGTANAGAAAATATATAAAATAAGAAACTATAAATATTTCAAACTAAAATTTAGGCTAAACTTTTCAAAAAAAATTAAAAGGTCAGTTAATAACCCTAAATAGAGAGTCCCATATATTTAGGGAAATATATAGAAAATGCTTGTTAGCCAAATTTTGTTATCAGAATTGGTGTCAAAGTGATGTAAACTTATAAGCATCATTAAATAAATATGTAATTGATGTCTTAACCCTTTTTTTTTCTTGTTCTTAACAATTAGAAATTTTAAAAGAATGAACTCTAAAATCTGGAACAGTTTATGTGGAGAATCAACCTCATAGTAAGATCTTGTCTTTGGTCATTCTCCACCTTTTGAACTCTTATTTGACTAATTATAATTTGAACTGTAAAAGCTCATTTGAATTGTTGATAGTGTATTGACATGTAAGCATTTTCCCTCAACATGAATTATGTAACATAATTAGCTCCAAATCCTTATAAATCACTTCACAAACTATGTAGTTGGATTAATCCCATCTCCAAAGGGTGTGGAGATGTTAGTCCCACAAGTCTCTGATCCTGTTTTGATGATAACAATAATGTCTTGTGCCTTGTTATTTCTTATATGTATTGTTTGTCTTGTTACTATTAATCTATGTTATGTTTATAAGCTGTTATCTAGAACAGATTTCAAGAAAAGCTTGGCTGAACTTGTTCTTCAGAACCAGTTCTCGTTTCTAAGCCCAAGCACCTCTTTGTAATGAGAGCACCCAAGCACCTCTTTGTAATGAGAGCATCGACCTTTGCTGATGTGGAAAAGCGTGTCAAGGACTTCAGCCAAACTTAGCCTTTTACAATTCAACTAAGAGTTATGTTAGTGAGAGTGAAAAGTCTTCTTGAAATGACTGATGTGAAGTTTACTTTTTTAAAGGAATACTCCATCTACTTTCTGTTACACAAGGACAAGTCTATTTTCACAAAGGGACAAAAAGTCATGATGAATGATGGGCTTTGTGTTAGCTAGTGGAAGACTTCTCTTTAGCCTTTCTCAAGGTACCTCACGTGCACAAGAAAGAAGAGATATTCTTTGAGCCTTCAAGAGCTAGCTGAACTTGTTCTTTAGAACCAGTTCTTGTTTCTGAATAATGAGAGTCTTTCAATTTTGTTGATGTGGATGAGGATCTACGCTAAATGAAGAGAAAGGTTTCAAGACCTCTCCTAGCCTTTTGTGAAGACCACACGTGCACAAGAAAGAAAACACAAGGAAGCAAATAAAAGAAAGAAGACTTTCAAGGCTTCGGTCAAGGGTATGAAGTGAAGGAAGAAGAAAATATTCTAGAGAGAGAAGGAACCCATTGTTGAGAGATTTGCTCTTCTTCTTCCTCTCGGTCATCTTCTCATGCTTCAAGTTTCTCATTGTAAAATATCTACTCTTTGAGAGAGTTTCTTCTTGAGGCTACAACAAAACACTTGGGTTTTGTATCTTGGATTTCTATGGGAGAAATCCATGAGAGTGATCTCTAGAGTTAGAGAGAGAGAGTTCATGGTGAGCTTGAGAAACAAAAACCATGGTTAAGCTTGGAGAAGCTTAGAAAAATAAACTTGTTAAGCTTGGAGAAGCTTGGACAAATAAACTTGATTTTGAGTTCTTGGTTAGCTTGAAACAAAAACCATAGATGTAAGCTTGGACAACTAAACTCGGATTCTAGTGGAACCTCAAGAAATTGAGAGAGTGAATGTAGGCGATTTGGCCGAACCACTATAATCTTTTGTGTCAATTTTCTTCTCCCTTTATCTCTTTAATTTTGAGCTATTTATCCTTGTGAATCTTCTCTATCTTACCTGCAACTATCAGGAGATACCTTAGGTGTAAATAAAAAAAAAAAAAATGGTCATGCCACACACTAATTGTCTCACTAGAGTTTTCTATTAGGGGTCACATCATATCAGACTTATATATATGTGTGTGTGGATTCATTTATATTGGGTCTAAGACTTGTCACCATTATACCTTTGAATAACTTTTTGTAGAAAGTAAATTTCATAAATTTTGATAATTAGAGTATTTTATTTTAAGGGATAACAATACTTTAAAATATAAGTAATTATCATCCATTAGATTATACACTTAAGAATTTTTTATTTACGTAAAATTTTACACATATAATAACACCACAATATCACATTATTCAATGGTTGGATCGACGAATTTTACCTAAAAGAAATTTTTCAAGGGTATAGATGTTCAAGAGTTAGATCCAGTGTAAGTATGTTATATGTGTGTGTATGTGTTGTGTTAATGAAAATAAACAGCACATATGATTTTAGTTGTGATATTAAATAACTAGCCTATGTGTGTGGTGTGCGCGTGCCCATGTGCGGTGTTTGAAAAAAACAAAAATCTGCACCTAACCACAAAAACAATTTGAATTCTATCCAATTTGCTTTTGGAAAGTGCTGAAATTCCGCAAGAATGCAAGAGCACATGGTATCTGAATTCTATATTTTAAATCCGTTGTCCTCTTTTCCTGTCTCTTTGAGTTGTGCGAAGAAAAATATTGATGCGTGTATGATGAACAATCGAGTTGTAAACTTTGAATTTGGCTTGTGAATTATTCTCATCTTCCTATCTTGGTTGACTTCCAGTTTTTTTTCTTGAAACCAAAAGTACTGAGTTTTCAGCATCAATCATCTGCGAGTTTCTTTCTGCAAATTAGGAAATCATCCAAGTGAGTATCAGTCCCTTGCTGTCAATCATATCAGCTTCTAAAACAGCATTAAGATTCCTTTTCCTTCAATTAATCAACCATTAGATTCAGCTAAATTAATGGGTTATATACTTTGAAAATCAGACTGAAAGAATATGGAACTTGATGTTCTTGACGCTTCCTTTGTTTTATGACTTACTAGATTCTGTGTTTGACTTTTGATGAAAATAACATACTATCTATTTGTGCTTTATTTGTTTTTAGGCCATAATCCATTTGGTTGATTTTCTTTTTTGAATTGTCCCCTGCATATTCCTTTGCTCTCAAATTTTGATTGAAGTTAACTTCCAAAAGGGGGTGGGAGGGAATGAAATTCAAACTCCAGAGTATCAGGACTATGATTGAAGTTATAGTGGACTGTAAGTAGATCTTTCATCCCTGTGTTTGAGATGGGCATGGTAGTTGTTATGAATTTGCATCATGCTCTAGAGTCTAGACAATTGTATGTTGTTACCATGAAAGACCTCATGATTTCTATGCCATGAAATATTATTCATAGCCACTGTGGCAAATAGGAAGAAATTTTCCGTGGGATCAGGTTGGCTTTGGAGAGTAGGTGGGTTTATAATGAATTTCACCCATTCAAAGACGCTTCCCTAAGCCCTAACTTCATATCTTATGTTCCATTTCCTGAACCAAATTGCTTTAGCAAGATAACATTTGATGGAAAACATGTCCTATATATAGTCTCCACTTCTACATCACATATTGGACAAAGAGTGTCCACATTGATACCTCTAGTTTGCAATAAAGAACAGGGTTGGAGGACACCATTGATGAGTCTCCAAAGAGTGTCAAAGTCTTACATCTAATATAAATGGATCCCCATTATATTTATTATATATTGCAAGCATAAAAGAAATATAAATATCTATATTTGAGACTCAGATTTTTTTTTTTTCTCTTGTATTAAGGGCTTGTAAAAAAAAATGGGATAAGAGAAGAATTTTTATTTAAAAAGAATGGAATAAGAGAAGACTTTCTTCTTTTTGAAAAAAATAAAATGGGATAAGTCAAAGAATTTGTTTTTAAATGTACAAAAATTTAGCCCGGTACAATTTACCCTTCATCACCCCTGTACCCAAAACACTGGTAAGACCAAAACAAAACTCAGGAAAATCATCAAAGTAAGTTTCATTCTTTAGTACTCCCTTGTAATAATTAGCATATAAACTTGTAGTGAAATTCTCTTTTTCTTCTTTCAATATTTTCTACTTTCTTGTGAAAGTAAAACTCATTAAAACAAAGCAGATCCAGTACAAAGTACATCAACAACCAAAAGAAATTACAGTCATAGAATCAGATTCTTCTTGAAAATAATTGATGCTCATACTATGTGCCAAGATTAATTGATTATTATTATTAGCTAGTGATGAAAATGGATACTGTTGGTGTAAAATTTTCTCATAAAAATGTTCGTGGGGGAATATGTTTTTTTTTACAATTGATGGGATTATTTTTCATTATTTTTTATTTTAAATTCGATGGTTTGATTTTTAAAATTTTATTAATCCATTAATTAATGCTAATCTCACTTGATATATATTGATATATTTCTGATTTTGTTTAAACGCTAATTTCACTTGGTATTGATCTATTTCTGATTTTGTTTATGCAGAGGAAAATCAATCATGGGTAGGAAAAAAGATCAGTTTTGGGATTATGTTGACAAATTGAATGACAAAGTGATCATGTGCAAATTTTGCGGATACGAATTTGCTGGAGGTGCTTCAAGGATCAAAGGGCATTTATCTGGGATTAAAGGGAAAGACATTCATACATGTACTAGTAGAGTTCCTGAAGATGTTCAAGAAGCAGCACGCTCAAGGTTTGATGATTCTAATAAAAGACCTTGCAACAGAGTTAATTCAAGTAACCTTGAACAGAATTTTGGCAATTCAAATCTGCCAAATGATTTATCAAAAGATATGTATTGATATAGAATTAAATTTGCAAGAAACATAAGTGGCATTAATACAAATACATGGACCTTTTGGGGTCATTTATCATTATCAATTGCAATGTTTACACTAAAAGAACATCATTGATCTTATGCTTAGATTTACTTTCAAATTTCATTCACGTATGTATATATATATATATATAGAGAGAGAGAGAGAGAGAGAAAGAGAGAGAGTGTATGTTTGTATAATATAATAAAATGTAAGTAAAAGTAAATTTCAGCTCCTCAAAAGGTAATATAAGAAATTGATTATTTAATCATTTTGGTTTTTAGTTTCAAATTCATTGGCTTTTGACATTATCAATGCTAGTGGTGTATATAGTACAAGGGGATAATACCTATGAATTTGTATACATATGTTACATGTGAAATATAGAGCAGTGAAATATAATATTAATTCTTATTCACTTTCATTTCATTATGATTGCCTACACTTTTTATACAACATAATTATTTTACTTTCAGTCAATAACCTTATAACACAAGCACACACTATACAACTAAATGATCTAGATTCTATCTGATAAAGGAGGAAGAGTACCATTATGTATTTTTTATTTTAATTTTCTCATATGATGTTGATTTTTTTTTTTAATTATATGATGGGTTGGAGGGGTCTCTTTCTAGATATTCGAACCATTTACTAATAGATCTCACCTAGTGACTTATAGTCATTATATAATCAGGAAGATACAAAATGAGATTTAGCCAAATAATATTGAAGTTGTCCATAAGACCTTGCGGTACAAGAAAAATGTATGATGAGGCAAGATATTACATAAGTTTAATAACAAAATCTTCTTGGAGGTTGAACTATACTAAATTGGAGTAGTTTTATTTGAAATAAAATACTAGAAACCTTCTTTCCTGGCTCATTAATTTGCAAATCCTGGCTATATTTATTTATGAAGAATTCCGTCTTATTTGGAAATGCCAAGGTTTATCAATTCCCAACAACAACAGATTTAATAGACGAGAAGTTTGGAGTATACATTGATAATATATGGGGTTGGGTCAATGGAACATGAGGTGTGAGCAATTGAAGTATGGGGAATGAGAGGAGTGGGTAGAACAACTTGCTTAAGCATAACTAGAACAGCAATTTAGGAAGAGTTTATGCCTTTTGTCATGTCATTTAGGAACCGTGTCACACCATTATATCTTGTATCCTTGTAATCACTTTAGGTGCTGTGTATGGAGATTATTTCATGTTTTTAAGAGAACAAACAAGTCTGTAATCACTTTAGGTGATGTGTAAATTAATGTAATGGAGAATGTAAATTCGTCTTACAAAGGAATCTTTTANTATGTTGCCAACCAAAAAAAGGGGTTTTATTACTTTACTTAGCAAGAATAGATCTTCATTTTTTTTTCTTCTCTCTTTATTTCAATCCATGAAAGAGGTGCTTATATATATATATAAAAGATATGTTGTGATATTTCTGACGAAGTATAAACGAACCCTTCTATCATTATGATTGTTCTACTACATTCATTGAACAACTTAAACAAAAGTTTACTTAGCAAGAATAGATCCTCATATTTTTTTTTTTCCTTTTCTTTTTTGTCTAATTCATAAAAAAGGTAATAAGTGTGTATTTAAGATATTGGAGAGAAAATGATTTGTAGTAAGAAATTAAGATACTGCATAAATTTGTAATCCAAAATTCTAGTAGAGATTCAACTATTCCTAAATGCCAATTTTATTTGTTTATAATTCTTTCTTGCCCCTTCCTGATGTATTCTGTTTTATCAGGAAATGCTGAGCTTTATCCAATGCCGATAAGTACAGATTTTATAGGTAAGCAGTTTCAAAGCTACATTGACAAAATATGGGATTGGTTAATGAAAGATGAGGAGTCAATTATTGGAGTATGTGGAATGGGCGGTGTTGGCTAATGAAAGATGAGTCAGTTATTGGAGTATGTGGAATGGGTGGAGTGGGAAAAACAACATTGCTTAAGCATATCTATAACAAGCTTTTAGATGCATGTCATCATGTTATATGGGTTGATGTTCCACAAGATTGTAGTGTTTTTCAGTTACAAAAAGCCATTGCTGAGTCATGTGATCTGCATCTATTAGATACGGATGGTATGACGAAAATAGCAGCTAAATTATTACATGCTTTTAAGAAAATAAAGAAGTGTGTAATTACTTTAGATGATGTGTGGGATGACATTCATCTAGAGAGTGTGGGAATTCCTCTAACAAATAGTGAGGTTCAAGTGATTATAGCAAGTCGCTTGTTTGCGATTTGTCAAACTATGGGTTGCAAAGAGCATATTCTAAAAATGATGCCTCTTTCGGAATATGAGAGTTGGGATTTGTTTTTCAAGGTTCTTGGAAAAGATGAATCTTTGCTTTCTGATGAGGTAAAAGATATAGCGGGGTCTATAAGAGAGAAATGTGATGGTTTACCCCTTGCAATTGTCACGATGGCAAGAAGCATGAGGGGAAAGGAAGACATTAGAGAGTGGAAGTATGTTTTGGAAAATCTAAGAAACTCGACAACGAGACAAGATGATATGAAAAAAAGTGTATTTCCAATGTTAACATTGAGCTATGATCGTTTAAATGATAAAATCTTACAAGAATGCCTTTTACTTTGTGCATTATATTTTCAATTTTATCAATGGATCAGCCGAGAAGACTTGATAATGCATTTTGTTGATGAGGGATTGATTGATGGAAAGAAGAGTTTGGAAGCTCAGTTTGATGAAGGTCATATCATATTGAATAAGCTTATAAACAGTAATCTGTTGTTAGAAGTAAATGAGCAGTCTGTTGATGTTCACAGATTGGTTTGGGCCATGGCAGCCGAGAGTGATGGATACATGGTGAAAGTTAGTGAAGATTTAGGAGAGGTACCACCTGAGCAAGAATGGAAAGAGAGCCTCCAAAAAGTTAGGTTGACCGTAAAAGAAATTCCTTCAGGCACATCACCTTGGTGTCCTAAACTTTCAACCTTGCTTTTAAATAGAAGCTACTTCCTCGAACTCATCCAAGATAGTTTTTTCATCAACATGCCTTCTCTGAAGGTACTCAATTTATCATATTGTGATGGGATTAAGGATCTGCCCACGTCTGTTTCTAACCTGGAGTCCCTCACTTCCTTAGTGCTTCGTGGTTGTTCATCATTGAAGAATGTACCTTCATTAGCAAAGCTACAAAAATTAAGGAGGTTGGACCTTTCTGGTACTGCAATTACTAAACTACCTCTGGGTTTGGAAACACTGATCAATCTTAGATGGCTCAATCTTGAACGAACTAAAACATTGATAATGTCACCAGCTTCAGTGATACCCAAATTGACCAATCTTCAAGTTCTCTTACTTGAAGTGAATTCAAAATCAATGGAAGTGAAAGTAGCCGATCTGGAAGGGCTTAAAGTGATGGAAACTATTTCAGCCAGCTTCTGTGATGAAAACGAGTTCAATGCCTATGTGAGAAGAATAGGTAATGCTCAAAATCGTAGACTCACAAGCTATGTTTTTCAATTACTGGGAAAGCCAAGGGAATCTTGGTTTAATTATAACCAGAAAGTTTACTTTAGTAATAAGGCCATAGTGTTTGAGGGTATCGGAAATACTGCCTCTCGGCTGCTCCCAGTAGACATGAATAAGCTACTAATAGAAGAGTGTGAAGAATGGAGTAGCTTATGTGATGTTTTATCATTTGATGATAAAAACAATTCAAAGAGTCGCAAGATTTCGTACTGCAAAATTACAAGATGCCATAAGCTTGAGAACGTATTTTGTTTATCTAGTTCTTGCTCCTTCTGCAGCTCCGTCCAAAGCCTCGAAAGCTTAAGGCTTGATTGTCTAGAAAGCTTGAGTATTTTGTGCAAAGAAACTAACGTGGCAGCCGCAACACCATGGGGCCCATTTTCTTCTCTTAGATATCTGAATGTTTTTCGTTGCCACCGCATGAAAACGTTGCTGACACCTGGAATGACAAGACACCTCCAAAACCTGGAGACCTTAGATGTTCAATATTGCAATGCAATGGAAGAAATATTTTCATCAGAAAGGAACAGTGATATTACTGATGTTGATATTGATGTTGCCATGATGATGAATCCTCATTGCCAGTCTTTTGAAGATCTATTTTCATCAGGAACAGGAACAGGACGGAACAACCAAGAGGAACAAGTAGCAGATGCACAGCACATTCATCATACTCACGCTACCATCATCAAACTCCCCAAATTAAAGTCAGTGACTTTGTCCTTCCTCCCACGACTCATCAGAGTGTACGAAGGGATCTTGTTCTGCGATTCTCTCAAACAATTCAAGATTTGTAAATGTTCAAATTTAGAAGTGGTCCCTCAAATACAGCCTCCTTTTCATATCACATTTGTTCAAATTCAAGATATTTTTGGGATTGTATGAAATTCACTGGAGCCATCAACAGCTCAGCTGCGAAAACCATCACGGCACCGTTGGACCATATCAAACTTCTTTTGCAGGTTCTCTTTCACACTTTACTTATAATTCTATTATATTTCTTGTGCTTGGCCAACTTTTCTCAAGTCCTATTGCTGTCTCGTTTTTTTTCACTAATGACTGCTGAAAGTTCCTTGTTGGTTAAGGTGTAATAAGTTGATTGTATGATAATTTTGTTTCTACATACTCAACACATTTGTTTGGTTCTTGGGGGCTAGGAATTGTAAATTTGTGGGATTTGATGAGACTATTTTCTCATAGTTGGAGCTTCATAATTGTAACCATATAGTCAAAAAGAAACTGAAAAAATTGTGTACAAACTGGCAACTGACTAAATAGAAGATTCATTTATGCCACCAAGTAGGTTTAGTTTTGTGTACTTACCATGTCTTTTTCCCTCACTGCCTTAGTGTTTCGTGGCTGTTCATCATTGGAGTATGTGCCTTCATTAGCAATTACTGCGGTATTGCAAGTTGCCATAAGCTTGAGAACGTATTTTGTTTATCTAGTTCTTGCTCCTTTTGCAGCTCCGTCCAAAGCCTCGAACGCTTGACACTTGGATCTCTAAAAGGCTTCAGTAGATGATGCTTCATGAACTATCCAATTAACCTTAATATTTTTGCAGGTACAGCTTGCTTTTAATCTCAATCTTAATAATAATTTTTCTAATTAACTTGGTTGCACCCTAACAACTTCTTTTCCAATTTTCTTCTACAGGTAGAAGTACGACTGACTTACATATTAGAAATATATTTCAACCCCTTGGAGATTACTCAGCTTTTGAATGGCAATCTCGTCTTTCTATTAGGACTTAGACAAGAAGATGAATGTTGACAAGGAAGGTATGGTGTTGTTGGTCTTGCTCCCATGTCGGAATCTATAAAGTAAATTAGCATTTTCATTCACTTGTTTTATTGGAGGTACAACAAGCCATGGACTTTTTTTCTTTCCAACATTTTCTTAAAGCTTGTTTGGAATTCTTTAATATTTAGAATTGAGTTGATTTATAAATAAATCATTGCATCAAACTTGTTTGAATTATATTATCTTATTAACCAATTCATTTATAAATCATTTTTAAAATATAGTCAAATACTACAAATTAATTTTGGTAGGATTTACATTTTTTTTTTCATATAAGTTCATTTCAAATTTTTTTTTTTCTAAATGAGGTAATAAGTTCATATCAATCTTCTTGTCAATTAATAAAATTTGTGCCATGTAAGTAGTGAAATTGTAATGCTATGGTTTTTTTTTTCCTTGGGAAAATTTTCTATGAGTTATTTGCATATCAAATTTGTGTTGTCAATATGTTATCACATTTAATTTACTGGATTATACTCTTTATACCACTCTATATAAATCATTTTGCATGTAATATTGATGAGAGAAGAAAGAGGGGAAAGGAAGAACACAAAGGAGATGTTAAATTCCACTTCATAAAATTAGGATCAAGAGAAAAATATATAAATGCACTTTTTTAATCATTATAATAAATGCACAGTCTTCTACTTTCTTGAAACACTTCCATTTTATCTAGACCCTATTACTGCACTACATCAAATATTTAATGACATGTAAATGCTGCCAATTAATTTTGGTAAGATTTACAAATCCTTTTTTCTTTTCATATAAGTTCATTTCAATTTTATTCTAAATGAGCGTAATAGGTTCATCAACTTTCTTGTCAATTAAAATCTATGCCATGAAAGTAGTAAAGTTGTAGTACTCTGGTTTTCTTTTTTCTCGGGCAAATCTCCTATGTGAGTTATTTACAAATTATATTTGTGTTGTTTTCCTATGTTAATTTACTGATGTAATACTCTTCATTAGGATAACACATAGACGGAATAACATTGTTAACCAAATTTGAAATATTGCAAAAATTTTAGGTGTTCTTTTTTTAACTATAAATAAATAAATGAAAATGTGTAAACTGCCTTGTGACTTACGAGTTATTTATCAATGGGATTAAATGTGATGTTAAAGCGCACATGTATTGGCCCAATGTTACAGCACCCTCTCTTTCAGCACTGGTGCTGGTATTCATGGTGCCAGGGGCACTCGTTGTAAATTTGCGTCTCTTTCACTGGCAGAAATTGAACTGGATAGAGAATTCTCGCCCTCAATGGCTCGGCTCTTGAACCATCCTTGTTAAAGAAGGTATGCAGCATTGTCTTCTCCCTTCTAGAAAATTTTAGAGATAGCTAGAGTAAACTAGAAGACTCTAGAATGTTCTAGAGTATACTAGCATGAGCTAGAAGGTGCTGAAAAATTCTAGAACATCCTAGAAGGTGCTGGAAGATGAAGAAGCTTCTAGAAAATTCCAGAGCATCCTAGAACCTGGATGAAGGAACTAGACAATCCTAGAAGACTCTGGAGCTGTCTAGAAGGTTCTAGAAACCTTGAGATATGTTGTAGTTTATTCTAGAACTTTGTAGCTTATTCTACATGTGTCTAGGCTAGTAGTTCCCACCTCCTCCATCACCTATAAATAGGAGTAGCTAAGCTTGTTTTGTGTGAAAGAGAAAGTGAGACATCTCTTTACATGAGAGTGGTGTCTTGAGTTGTGAGCTTTCTTTTGAGTGTTGTATTTCTCTTCAAATTGTGAGTGGTCCTTGCAAAGTGTTGTAGTGTCTTTTATTGTGGGTATAATACAAGTAATTTGTTTACTTGTTTGGGTCCAATATTAGTAAGTTTAGAGTTGCATACTCTAAATTTTACTCAACAATTGGTATCAGAGCGGGACGGTCAGGGATCGTTCTTGGTGGAGCTATCTTGAGTCGTGAGGAGTTTGGTACTCTGCAAGTTTGATAGTCAAGCTTGTTCGGTATAGTCGAAGTCTTGCCGGCACGATGGGTGACCTTCAAGTAGTTGGAGGAATCAAGACGCTCAACAATAAAAACTACAACACGTGGGCAACATGTATGGAGTCTTACCTACAAGGTCAGGACCTTTGGGAGGTTGTCGGTGGTGGTGAAGTTACACAACTGGCAGCAGAAGATGCCAATGGCACCTTGCGAAAGTGGAAAATTAAAGCAGGCAAAGCAATGTTTGCTTTAAAGACCATAATTGAAGAAGAAATGTTGGAGCACATTCGGGATGCCAAAACACCAAAGGAAGCATGGGACACTTTTGTTACACTCTTTTCAAAGAAGAATGATACAAGACTGCAACTTCTCGAGAACGAGCTGCTATCGATGGCGCAACGTGACATGACGATTGCCCAGTATTTTCACAAGGTGAAGTCGATATGCTGCGAAATTTCAGAGTTAGATCCAACAGCTCCTATTGGGGAAACCAGGATAAAGAGAATAATTATCCATGGTTTAAGACCTGAATATCGAGGGTTCGTTGCCGCTATACAAGGATGGCCGACACAACCATCGCTTGTTGAGTTCGAAAATTTGCTTGCAGGTCAAAAAGCTATGGCCAAGCAAATGGGAGGAGTCTCGCTGAAGGGTGAAGAGGAAGTGCTCTACACCAACAAAAGCAGAGGCAGTTCTAAGCGGCACACTGGAGGTGGATCTAAAAAGGATGGTGACAAGGTGAAAACTCACCAAGGAAAGGGAGGCTCTCGTCCAGGGGAAGCTTCGAAGAATCGCGGTAATAGTAGAAAGTTTGATGGTGAGTGTTACAACTGTGGGAAGATAGGCCACATGGTGAAAGATTGTTGGAGCAAGAAAGAGCCTGTTGAAAGTAATACTGCTACTAAGGAGAATAGCGAAGATGGTTGGGATGCCGAAGCATTACTCGCTACAAAGGAAGAAGAATTAGCTCTCACGGTAACAACACCAGAACAGATTGACTACAAGAATGACTGGATCGTAGATTCGGGTTGCTCAAATAACATGACAGGTGATAAACAGAAGTTGCAAAACTTGTCTGAGTATAAAGGAAGTCGTGTGGTGGTGACAGCCGACAACTCAAGGTTGCTAATAGCTCACATCGGTAAGACCATAGTTTCGCCTCGATATAATTCTAACCAGGTGCCACTTCAAGATGTTTATCATGTCCCAGGAATGAAGAAAAACTTGCTATCTGTGGCTCAATTGACATCATCAGGCCATTATGTCTATTTCGGTCCCCGAGATGTGAAGGTGTATCGTGACCTCAAAATCTCAGAAACACCGACAATGGAGGGGCGGCGATTGGAATCAGTTTACGTGATGTCAGCAGAATCCGCATATGTAGAAAGGACAAGAAAAAATGAGACAGCAGATCTATGGCACATGCGGTTAGGTCACGTTAGCTATTCCAAGCTAAGTGTGATGGCGAAGAAGTCGATACTTAAAGGGCTTCCTCAACTAGACGTGCGAACAGACACAGTCTGTGCAGGATGCCAGTATGGTAAAGCTCACCAATTGCCATATGAGGAATCGAAGTTTAAAGCAAAAGAACCATTGGAGTTAGTTCACTCTGATGTATTCAGGCCTGTTAAGCAACCATCAGTTGGCGGTATGCGGTACATGGTGACATTCATTGATGACTTCTCAAGGTATGTGTGGGTTTTCTTTATGAAAGAAAAATCTGACACATTCTCAAAGTTTAAAGAGTTCAAAGAGTCAACTGAAGGAGAAGTAGGAAAGAAGATCCGTTGCTTGCGTACAGACAACGGGGGAGAATATAGCTCAAGTGAGTTCTCTCAATACCTAAAGGAATGTCGAATACGTCATCAGTACACTTGTGCCAACACGCCACAAAAAAATGGTGTAGCAGAGAGAAAGAACCGGCATCTTGCAGAAATTTGTCGGAGTATGCTACATGGAAAGAATGTACCTAGAAGGTTTTGGGCTGAAGCAATGAGGACTGCAGCCTTTGTGATCAACAGACTTCCTCAACCAAGGTTAGGATTTCTTTCACCCTTTGAGAAACTATGGAACATGAAACCTACAGTCAGCTACCTTCGAGTATTTGGCTGTGTATGTTATGTATTTGTTCCTGATCATTTGCGGAGCAAGTTTGACAAGAAAGCTGTTAGATGTATCTTTGTGGGATACGACAGCCAGAGAAAAGGGTGGAAATGTTGCGATCCGACAAGTNGATGCTACACTTCACGAAATGTGGTATTCGATGAAGCATCTTCTTGGTGGTCCTCAGAGAAGGAGGTGTTGCCAGACTCGAAAGAATTTGTAGACAAGCTGCAACAAAAGATGGGGGAGCATACTGTTCAACTCCAACTAAGTTCAAATGAATCAGGAGATCCAAATAGCGATGATGTCGAACAAAGAGTGACTCAGAATCCTTGGCAAACTGGTGTATATCAACAACCAAACGAAGAAGGTGGGCCTAGTGAAACGGAAGAATCAACTCCACAATCTCAACTCCGAAAGTCAACAAGAACACGAAGGCCAAATCCCAAATACGCCAATGCAGCCATAGTTGAAGAAGCAACTATAATAGAACCTGAGACATTTGAAGAAGCATCGCAAAGTTCTGAATGGATAACAGCTATGAAAGAAGAGATCGAAGCACTTCAGCAAAATCAGACTTGGGATCTGGTGCCAAAGCCAGGAGATGTGAAACCCATATCTTGTAAGTGGGTTTATAAGATAAAGCGTCGTCCAGATGGGTCCATTGAGAGGTACAAGGCACGATTGGTAGCTCGTGGCTTCTCTCAACAGTACGGACTAGACTATGATGAAACGTTTAGTCCAGTGGCGAAACTTACAACTGTACGAGTCCTACTTGCACTTGCAGCCAACAAAGACTGGAATTTGTGGCAGATGGATGTGAAGAATGCTTTTCTTCATGGAGAGCTGGATCGGGAGATCTACATGATCCAACCAATGGGTTTTCAGAGACAAGATCATCCTGAATACGTGTGTAAGCTGCGGAAAGCACTTTATGGATTGAAACAAGCACCCAGGGCGTGGTATGGTAAGATTGCTGAATTTCTAACACAAAGTGGTTATTCAGTAACACCTGCAGATTCCAGCTTGTTTGTCAAAGCCAATGGAGGAAAGCTAGCTATTGTGCTAGTGTACGTGGATGATTTAATCATAACCGGTGATGATGAGGCAGAAATTCTTCGGACGAAGGAGAATTTATCAGTCCGTTTCCAGATGAAGGAACTTGGACAGCTCAAGCACTTCCTTGGTCTAGAGGTTGATCGCACACAAGAAGGAATATTTCTTTGTCAGCAGAAATATTCCAAAGATTTGCTAAAGAGGTTCGGAATGCTTGAATGCAAGCCGATTTCAACGCCGATGGAACCAAATGCCAAAATGTGTGCACATGAAGGAAAAGAATTGGAAGATGCGACAATGTATTGAAAATTGGTAGGCAGCCTAATCTACTTAACCTTGACTCGACTTGACATTTCTTATGCAGTCAACGTGATGAGTCGATACATGCAAAATCCAAAGAAGCCTCATTTGGAAGCAGTTCGACGAATACTGAGATATGTGAAGAGTACAATTGACTATGGTCTTTTGTACAAGAAAGGTGGAGACTGCAAGTTAGTTGGCTACTGCGATGCTGACTATGCAGGAGATCACGACACCAGGAGATCAACAATTGGGTATGTGTTTAAGCTTGGTTCTGGAACAATTTCTTGGTGTAGCATGTACAAGAAAGGTGGAGACTGCAAGTTAGTTGGCTATTGCGATGCTGACTATGCAGGAGATCACGACACCAGGAGATCAACAACTGGGTATGTGTTTAAGCTTGGTTCTGGAACAATTTCTTGGTGTAGCAAGAGACAGCCAACAGTATCATTATCAACCACTGAAGCTGAGTATCGAGCAGCGGCAATGGCAGCTCAAGAGAGTACTTGGTTGATACAGCTAATGAACAATCTACATCAACCAGTAGATTATGCAGTCCCGTTATACNGAGTTAGAAGGGCTACCTATGTTGGAAATCAAGGAAACTAACCAATTTCCACAAAATATTAGAACCAGACCAATATCAGAATTAATCCTCGCCTTGCAATCAGAGATTAGACGCCAAAAATAACAAAATATCAATCTGGTTTAAACCTCAACCTTAATACCTTTATGGAAATTAGAGTGTGCAGAAGCTTCATAAGTAGTGTCACAGAGACTGATAACTAGAGACATGTTAAAGAAGGTATGCAGCATTGTCTTCTCCATTCTAGAAAATTTTAGAGATAACTAGAGTAGACTAGAAGACTCTAGAATGTTCTAGAGTAAACTAGCATAAGCTAGAAGGTGCTGGAAAATTCTAAAACATCCTAGAAGATGCTGCTTCCTACTTCTTCGAAGATCTTCTAAGGTCTCGTAGGATCAACATGGATGAAGGAACTAGACAATCCTAGAAGACTCTAGAGCTGTCTAGAAGGTTCTAGAAACCTTGAGATATGTTGTAGTTTATTCTAGAACTTTGTAGCTTATTCTACATGTGTCTAGGCTAGTAGTTCCCACCTCCTCCATCACCTATAAATAGGAGTAGCTAAGCTTGTTTTGTGTGTAAGAGAAAGTGAGGCATCTCTTTACATGAGAGTGGTGTCTTGAGTTGTGAGCTTTCTTTTGAGTGTTGTATTTCTCTTCAAATTGTGAGTGGTCCTTGCAAAGTGTTGTAGTGTCTTTTATTGTGGGTATAATACAAGTAATTTGTTTACTTGTTTAGGTCCAATACTAGTAAATTTAAAGTTGCATACTCTAAATTTTACTCAACAGAAGGTACCAAATACCATATGAAACAGATTAAATTGTTTATAGTATCCAATCAAATATTTATGATGCAGTGCACAAACACGTCTAAAAATAGAATCCAAGTATCAAACATTAAGAATAGAAAAGAAGTTAGGTGAAGGTACCAAATACCATATGAAACAGATTAAATTGTTTATAGTAACCAATCAAATATTTATGATGCAGTGCACAAACACGTCTAAAAATAGGAAAGAAGTTAGGTGAAGGTACCCCACTTTTAGATTGTGATAGAGAGACATGACTTTGGCAATTTTGGATTATTGCAATAGAGACAGATCAATGCCTCAAAATCAGAGTTTTGAAGCTGCTAGTTGCATGTATAACGCTATGTGTAAGCAGAAAGCCCGGACTTAAGAACACGCGGAGGACTCAAATTGTATGCATGGATTCTCCATCTGATTTTCATTGACACGTAGATGTATGGGTAGCACTAAAGATAATGTAAGATTGTGAGAACAGCACGTCACATTTTTTTTTCATTTTATCAAATTAGACGAATTCCTGCTAAACTCTGCTCTGCTTGAAGTTTTGGAATTTGGAGCATGCAGTGTACTATACACATCCACGTGTCCTTTTCTTCATCAATTGTTGCATGAAATACTATTTGTAATGGTAGTTAATTTTAGAGTAGTGCTATTTCTACATTTACCATACCAATACTATTTGTTGCTATTATTTGAGAAATTGAGCCTTTGGCCCTTTGCCCACGTCTTCTTTTTCCTCTCTTTATAAATACCCACAACATATTGCTTCTCTTCCTCACAATGCAAGCTTTACTCAGCGTTGTTTAATATTTCAGTCTACCAAATTCAAGTGCCTAGTGTTACTATCTACGAGTAGCAAAGATGTTTCAACAATTTGCCCCCGGTCGCGTGCCTGTCCCTGATGTCTTAGGTCTCAACAAGGGCAACAAGATGAAAGGGACAGTGGTGTTGATGAAGAAGAATGTGTTGGATTTCACTGACTTTGGTGCCTCAGCAGTTGATCGCCTTACTGAGTTTGTAGGCCAAGGGGTCACTCTCCAGTTGATTAGTGCTCAAAATGCTGATCCTCGTTAGTTCTTTCACTTCTTCCCCTTCATACATTACTACAAAAATGATATAATCTTTCTTTTTCATTCTCCAAGTTCTAAACTTGAGGCTAAATCTTACATGACATGCATGATATTCATTGCTCAAACACAGCTAGCTATCTTTCTTTGGCCATAAATTCTTAATAGTGGGCTTGTTTGAGTAAATTTTCACTAATTAAAACCCCATTTTACCTGAATTGTCTTTGAGTTCTATGTGCAAATTCTTTTATAGGAAATGGGTCGAAGGGGAGACTTGGAAAGCCTGCAAATCTGGAAAGTTGGATTACCAACCTCACATCCTTGACAGCAGGGAAGTCTGCGTTCACAGTTAGCTTTGATTATGAAGAAGAGATCGGGGTTCCAGGAGCATTTCTGATCAAGAATAACCATCTCACTCAGTTCTTCCTTGAAAGTATGACACTTCATGATGTCCCAAACCATGGTGACATCCACTTCATTTGCAACTCATGGATTTACCCAGCAAGCAAATCCAAAAAGGATCGCATTTTCTTTGCCAACAAGGTAATGAACATTTGATTTCAATCTAGAGCCTCTATTCAAGTGGCATGGAAATTTCTTATATCACAAGTCTAGGAGTTTATTTATTTATTTTTGGACTGTATGTTGTGAATGAGAAAATGCATCAAATATATATTTTTAGGCATATCTTCCAAATGAAACCCCACAACCACTGCTAAGGTATAGAGAAGAAGAATTAGTGAATTTAAGAGGAGATGGGAAAGGGGAGCGCCAAGAATGGGAAAGGATCTATGACTATGATGTCTACAATGATTTGGGCAATCCAGATTGGGGTTCAAAGCTTGCTCGTCCAATTATTGGAGGGTCTAGCACATATCCCTACCCTCGCAGGGGAAGAACTGGCAGACCACCATCAAAGTCAGGTTAGCCTTCAAAATTAACAAACCAATTCTTGATTGTAATTTAGATTTTGTTATATATATATATATATATATGCCTATGACATAGATTTGCTTGGCTTATTTTGTTATATATATATATATATATATATGCCTATGACATAGATTTGCTTGGCTTGGTCAAAGGTGTTCTCAAAATTCTTAACACATGTTATGGCTTCTAAATAGCTAATTTAGTGTAAGAATTGAAGTGCAAATTCAAGATGATGAGATTATTGCTAATATATATGCTGCATGCTATTATCTTATCAGATCCAAATAGTGAGAGCAGGCTGTTTCCTCTTGTACAAGACTTTGACATATATGTTCCAAGAGATGAACGATTTGGTCACTTGAAGATGGCAGATTTTCTGACTTACGTGCTGAAATCTATATCTCAAAGTCTCAGACCAGCATTAGAATCTGCCTTCACTTTCTTGTCAAATGAGTTTGAAAGCTTTGAAGACGTGCGTGAACTCTATGAAGGTGGCTTCAGGCTGCCTCAAGATGTACTTAAGAGTATTAGTGCCCAGATCCCTGCCCCAATGCTCAAGGAAGTTTTCCGAACTGATGGCGAACAGTTCCTCAGATTTCCACCACCTAGATTGATTCAAGGTATTCTACATATTAATATCATCCAGCCAGTTATTAGTACCTAACATGCCTCAAGATGTACTTATTTTTTTGGAGCAGAGAATAAGTCTGCATGGATGACTGATGAAGAATTTGCAAGAGAGACGCTTGCTGGTGTAAATCCTAACTTAATTTGTTGTCTCGAAGTGAGTCAATGTTGAGATTTCCTTTTGATAATAATGGAGAATCAGTTTATCATCTTTCTTCATAGTTATTTTAATTAATTGCAGGAGTTCCCGCCGCAAAGCAAGCTAGATCCTAATGTATATGGTGATCAAACAAGCACCATAACCAAAGAACAGTTGGAGAAAAACCTAGATGGGTGTACAGTAGATGAGGTAATGGTATATGTAAGTTTTGTTTACAACAAAGTGTTGGTCTATGAATCACAGTGATAAAAGAATTCTTTCTTGTTGGACAGGCTATCCATAATAGGAGATTGTTCATATTAGATCACCATGATGCATTCATGCCATATTTAAAGCGGATAAATGAAACTTCATACAAGGCTTATGCTAGCAGGGCAATCTTTTTCTTGAAAGAGGATGGGACTCTAAAGCCGGTGGCCATTGAACTAAGTTTGCCACATCATGAGGGAGAAAAACATGGTGCAGTTAGCAAAGTCTATCTGCCTGAAGACCAAGGTCCTAAGAGTACTATTTGGCTACTGGCAAAAGCTTATGTAGCTGTAAATGATGCATGCTATCATCAACTTATTAGCCATTGGTATATTTGAGTTTCCATCAATGAGATCAATTTAAGTAATTAAATTTCGTCTATGTTTTTTTGAAATCAGTCAGTGAGATTTTTCATGGGCCACAGGTTGAATACTCATGCTGTGATTGAGCCATTCATAATAGCAACAAACAGACAGCTAAGTGCAGTTCACCCTATCCATAAACTTCTTCTTCCTCACTTCCGTGACACCATGAATATAAATGCACTTGCAAGGCAAACCCTAGTCAATGCAAATGGCATCATAGAGTTAACTTTCTTGCCAGGAAAGTATGCTGTGGAGATGTCTTCTTTGGCTTACAAGAATTGGGTTTTTCCTGAGCAAGCACTACCTGCTGATCTTGTCAAGAGGTAATCTCTATAAAAATAGATATACCAACAGAAATAATTTTTTGGATTGCTGTGGCACATAAGTTTGTGAACATGTCGTACTTGTAAGTCATTAAGCATTAAGGGGTGTATACAATACAAATATGAACTTGTCCCTATATAAGAAAACACTATAAAGCCAATAGTACTCTTTGATATGATACCATAGAGTAGAAGAGACTCTTGATGTTAATAACATGTTAACTACACTTTGCTCGATATATTCAGAGGAATGGCGGTAGAGGATCCTTCTTGCCCACATGGCCTTCGCCTTGTGATAGAAGATTACCCTTTTGCTTTTGATGGACTAGAGATATGGGATGCTATTAAGACATGGGTTCATGACTATGTCTCCTTCTACTACAAGACAGATGACGCAGTCAAACAAGACACTGAACTCCAAGCCTGGTGGAAAGAAATAGTAGAGGTTGGTCATGGTGACAAGAAAAACGAGCCATGGTGGTTCAAGATGCAAACTCATGAAGAGCTGATTCAAACTTGCACCATCATTATATGGACTGCTTCAGCCCTTCATGCAGCAGTGAATTTTGGACAATACCCTTATGGAGGTTATATTGTGAACCGTCCAACTCTTACCAGAAGATTGATGCCTGAAGAAGGGACTCCAGAGTATGATGAAATGGTGAAGAGCCCTCAAAAGGCTTTCTTGAAGACAATTACACCAAAGTTCCAAACCCTTATTGACCTTTCAGTAATAGAAGTATTGTCAAGGCATGCTTCTGATGAGCTCTACCTTGGGCAAAGAGAGGATCCTCATTGGACATCTGATGCAAAGCCAATGGAGGCATTCAGGAAGTTTGGGAAGAAGCTTGAAGAGATTGAGAAGAAGCTCATGCAGAGGAACCATGATGAGACACTGAGAAACCGAATTGGGCCAGTTAATATGCCTTACACTCTCCTTTATCCAACAAGTGAGAGTGGACTCACTGGCAAGGGAATCCCCAATAGTATCTCTATATAAATGGGTTTGTGCATGGATCCTTTTTAGTATTGTGGCTTTCAATAAAAGATGCATGAGAAGGAACTCAAATCCTTCATCCACTTATGTATATTTCTTGTTTGTTGCATTTGGTTGCTTTTGTGTTTGCCTTTAATAAAAGCAGTTATGTCTGTATTTGGATGAAGAATTGTTTTATAGGGGTTCTATTTATGCCTTGAAAAGGAACTCCATTTGCACGCCTATAAATTTACATTTTATCGTTTTGGTACTTGTACAGATGACAACAACAAATTGGATTTACACTAAACCTACTCAAACTTATGACTAACATTTTTAATACATTTATTTAACACAAGTTGTGCATGGTGTTGACAGTTGAAATAATCGCAGACCAGAACAAATAGGTCATTGACTACAGTGATGGGCCAGCCACTATATTATACGAAGTTAAGTCCAGTTATATATCATGAGAAAAGTGATGACCCAAAAAGATGATGAGGAGAGCCCAATCCTTATTCGACCAAAAAGATCATGAAGAGAGTGGATTGTGGTGCAGCCTAACCAAATGCATTTTTGGCACAAAAAAAGTAAAAGTTTAAGTGCATTCAGTTTAAGTTTAAATTGGTCTAAGTTTAACTCATGCGCAACAGCATTAAAACCTCTTTAAGAACCCAACCAAGAATGATTTAAGCAAATATATATATATAGCACTTGACTTGAGACTTGTTTTGTTCTGCTTCAATTTTATGAGTTTTAGATTAGATTCACATAAAAGTTAAGCGAGGGTTCCAACTTGTCAGGAGTAAGAAGATGAGGAATTTTTTAATTTTAAACTGTCTTGTAGACTAAGTCAATACAAACTCTGTATAAAAATTTAAATAAAACCTAATTGTATGTTTGAAGTTTTTAATTTTCTTAATCTACAAAGTGAAGTGAACTAAGTCTGCTCAAATAAGAATAGGAAAGAAGGGAGGTGAAGGTAAACCCAGTTTTAGATTGTGTTAGCGAGACTTATCTCTCGCAATTTTGGATTGTTGCAAGAGAGACGGAATGTATAAACACCAGGGAGTAGGGACAATACCATCTCTTTTTCTTTTTTATCGAGTTGGACAAACTCCTGTCAAATTCACTTATAACTTTTAACTTGGCTTTAACTTTGGAGCATGCACTCTACTGTACTATACACTTCCCCACGTCCTTTCCTTCAGCAAGTACCGCATGAAATATACTATTTTCTTTAGTAAGATGGTTAACTGGGCAAAATTATAACTGTTAAGATAGATTTTCTAATTATTTTGTGGTTAACGCTCAGCTACTACCTTTTTTTTTTTTTTTTTTTTTTTTTTTTTTNTTTTTTTTTTTTTTTTTGAGGTGAGAGCATTATACCTCTTGGATTTGGTGAGTTCGAGTAAAACCTATTTAGTAATTTTGTTGTCATTACAAGATATTGAAAAATTAAGTTATTCAGTATGTGTCAATGTATACAGTTTTTTATAAAATACAAGAATAATATAATATAAGAAAACATGTCAATAAATAACTTTTCAAATTTATTTTTGGTACGTTTTCTTATATCGTATCGTTCTTGCATTTTATAAAGAACTGTATATTTTAGCATATATTAGGTGACTTAATTTTTTTAGACATTTGCAATGACAATAAAATCACACTGTAAATTTCACTTGAACCCATCCAACTAAGNACTACCACTCTCAAAAGATAGTGATAGCTTAGCCCTCATTTTATTTTTTAATAAATACATGATTTTTATTTGGTGACTACTATGCTACCACTTCTATCTATGCATGAGACCCAATGAGAGTTACAGTGTCATTATGAAAAATTTTAAAAATTGAGTTACTCAGTATATGATAGGACATACAATTCTCTTACACAATGCAATAACAAACGAAATAAAAAAAACGTGTCAATAAATAATTTTTTTAAATTTATTTCTTAGCATGTATTTTTATACGGGGATTCTATGATACTACGTAAGTATGTCATACTATACTGACGTGTTAAGTATACATAATTTTCATATTTTATTATATATAAAATATAATTTATTTAATTTTTTAAACAAACTTAAAAATAATTAATTTGTACACATGTCATTCATTTATTGATTATTTTCATATAGTATGACATACTACATAAATATTAAAAGTATCTAAGAAATCTCTATTTTTATATCGTGTTATTCTTATATTTTATAAAAAATTGTATATCCTAACACATACTAAATAACTCAATTTTTTAAAATATTTATAATAACACTAAAATCACAGTCTTAATAAATCACAATAAAAGAGTAATATAATAGAGTATCATAAAAGCGTTGTAATTTTAACCTTCACCTTTTTATTTATTTTTATTTAATAACTATTTTGAAGTTATGATAAAATTCTGTTAAATATTTTTCTTTATGAAATATTGTGAGAGAAAGTTTGTGATGATTACTCATCCTCTATAATCACAGATCATATCTCTCTTTTCTCCCAAAAAAAATATATTATATTCATATTACGAGTTTCACGTGCAGACATCGGGTTTCACGTTTCATGTCCAGACACTTTTTCCCCGTCTCTCTCTCTTTATGACGGTGTAATAGTCTTGCCAAAATCAACATGTATTATCATTTCCTGAGTCGTGGCCATGGGTCATGTAAGGCTTCATGCATGCATGTATGATGATGATCATATATCCACAGGACCACAGCATAGGGACACTTGTCTTTAATGCCATAAATGTTTCTGAAACGCTGCCCTTGAACATCGATTTATACGTACACATTATTGGATCAAATTGATACGTTCACACATTTGATTCGGACGTCTGTCTGACCTAATGTATTTTCTTGGCAAAATGTCCATGAGCTCATACTTTCTAATTGATCCCAAAATAATCTCTGTGGTCCAAATTGATAATATGAGAAGTAATAAGATATTAAATAATGAAAATAGTGTTTACATATTCAATATAGAGTATTAAAAATTTTAATTATAAATAAAAAATTTAAATGAGTCCAATATAAATGTAATCAAATTTAAATTATGTTATATAGAGATAGCATAAATTTATATGTTTTATGCGAGAAAATTACAAAGTATTGATATTGATTAATAATTTAAGTGGTTATATACTCAATTTTTAAGACTTGAATAAGTTCTCAAAATTCAAAATTAAATCATGGNCATATTCAATATAGAGTATTAAACATTTTAATTATAAATAAAAAATTTAAATGAGTCCAATATAAATGTAATCAAAGTTAAATTATGTTATATAGAGATAGCATAAATTTATATGTTATATGCGAGTAAATTACAAAGTATTGATATTGATTAATAATTTAAGTGGTTATATACTCAATTTTTAAGACTTGAATAAGTTCTCAAGATTCAAAATTAAATCATGGTGTGTCTGCTCTTATTTATTGGTTTTAGTGTTAACTTCAAACAATTTATAAATGTAATGAAAATATTTATCTCTAAAAAAAATAATATTACTAAAAAGAGTTTGCATTACAAAACAATGTCCTCGGAGTAATTATGATCGTCATTATTTTTTTTTAGTGTAATATGATCATTATTATTATTAAACATTTGAATCATGATTATCGAGAATAATAATTATTATTATAAAACAAATAAATTGACAAGAAGGACCAGTAGGTTATGGGATGGGAGTAATTATGCAGATGAAAACAAAGACATTGAATAAAAGCGGAAGATGGTGATTAAACAAGCCGTGTCTTTTTGGAGATGAATGCCTTTGCTTTATCTTTCTTCCTTATCACATTTTGCACATGGAGTTATTAACATAAGTAAATTAAGATTAATCTAGTTAAATTTGTATTGGTTCTGGTGTAATTTAAATTTGATGGAATCTTAATGGTTAATTAATGTAGAATAAGCATTTCACACTGTTTTACATCTAACTTGACGGCTCAGTTTAAATGAATAATGTGCAACTAGACTTTTTTAGTGACACATTAAGTGAGTAGGGTAGGGTGTAGTTTTTTGGTAATTTTGGTTATTGCTCGGAGTGAATAACCACGTACCACGTGAGGCATACAGCACTTGTTTTTTCACCAGATCACAATAATAATCTAAATTAAAACTTTATTTCTTCTTCTTCATCTATAAATATCCACCCTGCATTGCCTGAGTTCTTCACAAGCTTTTCTCGGCATTGCTTAATATTTACTTTACCAGATCAAGTGCCTTGCTTTGCTAGCTTGTAGCAGCAAACATGTTTCCGAAATTTGTGCCCACCATCCCCAATGTCTCTAACGTCTTAGGCCTGAACAAGGGGAAAAAGATCAAAGGGAGTGTGGTTTTGGTTAAGAAGAATATGGTGGATTTCAGCGACGTCGTTGGCTCAGTAGTTGGCGTCAC
This sequence comes from Cercis canadensis, assembly GCA_003255065.1. Classification (NCBI taxonomy): domain Eukaryota; kingdom Viridiplantae; phylum Streptophyta; class Magnoliopsida; order Fabales; family Fabaceae; genus Cercis; species Cercis canadensis. The sequence goes on from QAOA01008826.1 coordinate 536,348, forward strand.
TACCTCAGTAGTTGATCAAGTCACTGAGGTTATAGCCCAAGGGATCACTCTCCAGTTGGTCAGTGCCACTAATGCTGACCCTGGTTAGTTCTTAATTTCACCTTCTTCCTCATTGTATGTAATATACCTGATTTAATTTGTATTAGATATAAAGTTTTTAAATTTTTTCTCTTTATTTGTAGGAAATGCGTTGAAAGCGAAGGTTGGAAAGCCTGCAAGTTTGGAAAGTTGGTTTACCAGCCTCCCAAACTTGACAGGAGCTGAGACTGGATTCACAGTTAACTTCGATTATCAAGAAGACATTGGGGTTCCAGGAGCATTTTTGATCAAGAATAATCATCTTACTGAGTTCTTTCTTGTTCGTTTGACACTTCATGACATTCCAAACCATGGTGACATCCACTTTGTTTGCAACTCATGGATTTACCCATCAAGCTTTTACAAACAAGATCGCATTTTCTTTGCCAACAAGGTAGACTATTTTCAATTTCATACACAGCAATGCCAATGCAGTAGACTAGATGAAATTTTAAAAAAGTTTCATTTTGGTACATGGAAACTTGATCAAATATGAAATATGTTTGTAGACATATCTTCCAAGTGAAACCCCACAACTACTGCTCAAGTACAGAGAAGAAGAATTGGTGAATTTGAGAGGAGATGGAACAGGAGAACGCCAAAAATGGGACAGGATCTATGATTATGATGTCTACAATGATTTGGGCAATCCAGATTTTCTTTCAACCCTCGCTCGTCCAGTTATTGGAGGGTCTAGCACATATCCCTATCCTCGCAGGGGAAGAACTGGGAGACCTCCCACAAAGTCAGGTTAGTCTTCCAAATTCATAAGCCAATTCTTGATTCTAATTTAGATTTTATCATGTTTCAGTCAGTGGATGAGTGGAGTTCATTATATTTGTAAATGGAGAAAAGAAAAGTTCATTAAATATGCTTATTAAATAGATTTGCTTAACTCCAATTAGAAAATTGCCATCAAAATTCTTACTCATGTTATAGGTTCTAAATAGCTAATTTAGTGTAGGAATTGAATGAATGTAACAAACACAAGAAAACAAGTGAATCACTATTGTAGGGAGATGCAAAGTGGTCAAAGTCAGAGGAATTTTTATCCATTGTCTTTTAATAGCAATATTAAAGTCCAAATTGCTGACATATTTTGCTCTTTCTTTATCAGACCCAAAAAGTGAGAGCAGGATGTTTCCTCTTAAACAAGACTTTGAAATTTATGTTCCAAGAGATGAACGATTTGGTCATTTGAAGATGGCAGACTTTCTAACTTATATGCTGAAAGCAGTAAATCAAAATCTCAGACCAGCATTAGAATATGCCTTCACTTTCTTGTCAAATGAGTTTAACGACTTTGAAGATGTGCGTGAACTCTATGAAGGTGGCTTTACGCTGCCTCAAGATATACTTAAGAATATTAGTGACCAAATCCCTACACCAATGCTCAAGGAACTTGTCCGATCTGATGGCGAGCAGACCCTCAGATATCCAACACCTCGATTGATTCAAGGTATATATGCTGCATATTTTCCAGCCATTAATTTGTATCTAACATGCTTCAAGATTTACTTATGATACTCCTTATTATTTGGAGCAGAGAACAAGTCTGCATGGATGACTGATGAAGAATTTGCAAGAGAAATGCTTGCTGGTGTAAATCCTGGCTTAATTTGCCGTCTTAAAGTGAGTCAATGTCAAATTTTACTTTTTATAACTTTGATTCGCTTAATAGCCTAATGGAGAATTATTATTTATTATCTTTCCTGATAGTTATCTTCATTAATTGCAGGAGTTCCCACCACAAAGCAAGCTAGATCCTAATGTCTATGGTGATCAGACAAGCACCATAACAAAACAACAGTTAGAGGTTAACTTAGATGGGTGTACTGTAGATGAGGTAAAGATGTAAATAATGGTGGATACAATAAAATGTCATTTTTAATCAAGAAGTGCCATGAATCACAGTTATTAAAAATTGTTTCTTGTTGAACAGGCAATCAGCAATAACAGATTGTTCATATTGGATCACCATGACGCGTTTATGCCATATTTAAGGCGGATAAATGAAACATCCTACAAGGCTTATGCCACTAGGACTATCCTTTTCTTGAAAGAGGATGGGACTTTGAAGCCAGTGGCCATTGAATTAAGTTTACCACATCCAGATGGAGATAAGTTTGGTGCAGTTAGCAGTGTCTATCTTCCTGCTGAACAAGGTGTTGAGGGTACCATTTGGCTACTGGCAAAAGCTTATGTGTCCGTAAATGATGCAGGCTATCATCAACTTGTTAGCCATTGGTATGAATTCCTTCAATAAGATTGATGCAAATAAGTTTACTCTACATATTTTTGAAATCAATTGTTGAAATCCTTTTTGCATCACAGGTTGAATACTCATGCAGTAATTGAGCCATTCGTCATAGCAACAAACAGGCAGCTCAGTGTACTTCACCCTATTCATAAACTTCTGCATCCTCACTATCGTGACACCATGAATATAAATGCACTTGCAAGGCAGTCCCTAATCAATGCAGGTGGCATTATAGAGTTAACATTCTTGCCCGGAAATTATGCTATAGAGATGTCTTCTGCGGTTTACAAGAATTGGGTTTTTTCTGAGCAAGCACTACCTGTTGATCTTATCAAAAGGTAATCTTTAAAAAAATAGATAATGACAACAGAAATAAATTTAATGTCATATGAGCAAACTCTGTCCACAAAACATGAATCAACACACAAGTTTATGAGAATATCATTACTTGTAAGTTATTTAGCATTGAGGGTAGTGCATATAATAAACATGAAATTTTCCCAATGAGAAAACACTAAACATGATTCAACTGTATAATTCTTTGATGTCATATTATAAAGTAGAAGAGAATTATGATATTGTTAACGAGTTAACACTGTTGATTGATATATTCAGAGGAATGGCGGTAGAGGATCCATCTTCGCCACATGGCCTTCGCCTTGTGATAGAAGATTACCCTTTTGCTGTTGATGGCCTAGAGATATGGAATGCTATTAAGACATGGGTTCATGACTATGTCTCCTTCTACTACAAGACAGATGACGCAATCAAACAAGACTCTGAACTCCAAGCATGGTGGAAAGAACTCGTAGAGGTTGGTCATGGTGACAAGAAAGATGAGCCATGGTGGTTCAAGATGCAAAACCGTGAGGAGCTGATTGAAACCTGCACTATCATCGTTTGGATTGCTTCAGCCCTTCATGCAGCTGTTAATTTTGGACAATATCCTTATGGGGGCTATATTGTGAATCGTCCAACTCTTAGCAGACGATTAATTCCTCAACAAGGAACTCCAGAGTATGATGAAATGGTGAAGAGCCCTCATATTGCTTTCTTGAGAACAATTACACCGAAGCTTCAGACCCTTATTGACCTTTCTGTTATAGAAATATTGTCAAGGCATGCTTCTGATGAGCTCTATCTTGGGCAAAGAGAGGATCCTAATTGGACATCTGATGCAAAGCCATTGGAGGCATTCAAGAAGTTTGGGAAGAAGCTTGAAGAGATTGAGAAGAAGCTCATACAGAGGAACCATGATGAGAAACTCAGAAACAGAACTGGGCCAGTTAATATGCCTTACACTCTCCTTTATCCAAAGAGTGAGAAAGGACTCACTGGCAAAGGAATTCCCAACAGCATCTCCATCTAAAGAAGTTGCTTCCAATAAAAGATGCGTGAGGCGAGAAAGTTTAGATCCTTCATCAACATTTTAGTGTTTCATTATCATGTGTGTTTAAATATTGTATTGGGATCCTTTCTTGTATGCTAGCAGTCTGTACTTGTTTCTCTCATGTTTCCAATAATAAGAGCAGTTTGCAAATTGTCTCTTGGCTTTTTCTTCTGTTCTAACCATGGAAAAAAGGAGTGAGATTTCATTCCTATTCTTATAATATAAGAAACTTAGCTTGAAACGTTTAGGCATGATAGCACTGTTGCTCTTTGCTACTTAGCGGGAGTATATATATCCTGATAGTTTCATTCTACCATTATATTTATGGTATCCTTTTGTGTTGGGATTTTGATCCTTGCAGCTAGGTATTTTCTGCTATTATGTTCATTGATTTTGTTTGCAAACTGGCATTGAATTTATTGTTATAATCTCACACTTGTCTCAAAGTTTCCATTGGGTAAAACTTAATTCTTATTAGAAGCAACAGTAATTGCCACTTTGTAATTTAAACGCAAACAGTTTTTTCTGGCATTTGTAGTGAAGTTCCTGAGACATTATTCCAATGTGACATTGAAGAGTGGATGTAGCTGCAGGCCATCTTCATTTCCACTTTCTTATAGTTTGTAGTAGATTTACTTATACAAGTTCAAATTGATGCTGAAATCGTTTTTAAATTTGTTTAGCTATATCGATATGTAGTGTGATTATTATGTGAAATGATATTATATTTTTTATGGTCAATTTTTTTTTAATGTCTTTACAATGCCAGCTTATGCAACATTATGCTCTTTGATTTTTTTTTTTAGCGATGGAATCCGTTGCTAAAAGAAAATTAAGACAACCACAAACATTAGGACCGGATACATGCCGACGCTAAAACTGACACAAATATACATATTTCTTGTTTAGAGATGGAAATCTTCAGCAAGGAGAACAATTCTGTCTCTAATGTTTCCGTCCTTAATGTTTTGCGACGCGACTCAACTTTTTCGTCTCTATTTCCGTCGCTAATATGAACATAGACGGGATTATTGTTTTTAGAGACGGAAATACGACATTTCTTTTATTCATACGTACGATGATGCGTTAGACAGCAAATCGAAAAATGTCCATGGAATAACAAGCCAAGAATCGGTCACGTTTTTTGGCATTTGGATTGGATGAGAACTTGAACTAGAAGGCTGTAAAGTTTCGTACTCATGGAATTGGAGGCATAACGGGGAGCAGATTGGGCACTTGAAATAAGAAAATAGTCACATCCCACTAATATGCAATTATTTTAGCTGGTAGACAGAAAGTGGTTTGGACAAGGATAACATGATTCAAAGCTTCACACTCGTATATACCGTGTGCGAGGTAAATCTTGAAGGTAAATGTTAGTGAAGTTAANGAGGCATAGCGGGGAGCAGATTGGGCACTTGAAATAAGAAAATAGTCACATCCCACTATTATGCAATTATTTTAGCTGGTAGACAGAAAGTGGTTTGGACAAGAATAACCTCTTTGTTTAAAGTTTAAAATATGGAAAAAAGTCACGTGCTAATATAATGAGATTATATTATGCAATTATTTTAGTCGGTCATGGTTGCCTGGTTGGTAACTTGGTATGGCAATAAAAGTGCCTTGGATTTCTCCTCTCTGCCTCTGTCACCCATATGCTAGGGTAGTGTCCTTTCAAGAGGATAAAAAGATGTTTAATTGATTTAGATAATATATTTTCTGAATTTATTTATTTTAATATTTTAATAATAAATTAAAAAATATATATTATTNAAAAAAAATATTATTTAAGTCGATGCATTTTATGTCTTATCCAACCATATCCCAAGCCTTTAATTATTGGAGTACCATTATGACCACGACCAATACTGGATCAATGGTTGAGCAAAATTTGGACATATAATTAATTTATATTAGTTTCGAACATACTATATCTTTGCATCTTCTGCAATTTTTTTTTAATATACACAAATCACATAGTTTACAATTTTTTAAATTAAATCTTATATTTAATTTTTATTTTTATATTCTCTCAATTAAAAATTTTAATTTTATCAATCTAATAAAAAAAATTCTTTTAACCTATTACGATAATTTTAACATGCATGGTTGTTAAACTCCACATTTATGCAGCACGACATGTCTACAAAGGATTTTTGGCTCTTTGATCATACTCTATTTTTCTCAAAATTCCTTATCTAGCTTGCCGGTGCCAAGGTTGATTGAAGTTAATCGGTTGCCAATTTGAAAAAAATAAAATAATTCAGATGAAATCCGAAGCCTAAGAATTGAACGAATCACCGGAGACACCATATGCTTATGATTTCACTGAGTGCACCATAGAATCATCCTTCATGAAATCACATTAAAATGAGACTAGTTAAATATGTCATGGTACATATTTAAGTATATTTATTTTAACTGTCTGTAAACAACTTAAATTAATTAATCTACTTTGATGTAGTTTTGTGAAACATGAAATCATATGTATCTAATATTTTTATATGGTAAGTGAAAAGTAATATTTGCATATTAAATTTAATTTACATATATAATAAAATTAAATTTAATATAAATATATTTTAACTTAATTATTGCTAAATTTTTATATATTATAGTAATTTATTGAAGATCAGCCGAGAAGACTCATTATCAAGAAGAGAATCTTAGCCAACATATCATGTGTTCTATTATTTAGGGAAAGTTTAAATTTTTATTTTGGGTAATGCTTCAATGCTACTTGCTGTTGAAATATAATAATTGATACTACAGTGCACATCCAATAAAATAAAGATATCTTATTAGTTAAGTACCTGATNAAGATATCCTATTAGTTAAGTACCTGATTAAGTATATTTTATTAATTACAAAATGTACTATAAAGTTATATTAATTATAAAATGTGCTTGAAGTTGAGATAATTACAAAACTATCTCAAATAAATCAGAAACTATAAATTTTAAATCATAAATTCTAAACCTTAAAAAAAATTCTAAATCCAAAAAAAAAATAAATAGATTGTGGCTGATTTATAAATTAAAAAAAAATTGTGAGGTATTATTTTATAATTAACATATTTTTATTGACAATAAAAAAATTTAATATAATTATATACTATATTTATAATAAGTTAAATTATCAATTATACAAATAATTAAAAAATTTATTGACATCAGTTATCTAATATACAACTATCACATATTAAAAAATAAATAATATTTTAATCGTTTCCTTCTTTTTCATCATGATTACTTCACATTGCAGATTTGAAAACCCAACAAAAATGCACGTGCTTACTGTAAGTTATTTTATTGCATGACAGGTAAGGTAGAGAGTATATACGGAGGCCACTTGTGATTGTGAAACAGAAATCTTATAAATCTTCTCCTTTTTTTGGTAATATTATAAATCTTGTCCTTATTGTAGATATTTTACTACCTCGTGTCGTGTGTACCACACATAACTGGAATGAATGTGATATATAATGGCTGAAGAGTGAGCTGTTATATTATAATAGAGAGGATTATGGGCCTTTTGACACAAATATTACATTTTACAAAAGTATTTACTTAAATATTACAACTTTTAAATTATTTACATAAATATTACACTTTTTAAAATTCAAAAATTAAAAAAAAAAAAAGATTTTTAGACACGTGGGTCTCACTGGACACGCCTTGGGCCTCATGGCGTGTCCCACGTGGACATGCCGTGAGACCCACGGCGTGTCCTAATAGGTAAAATTCATCCATTGTTCCAGAGTTGTGGGCCCCGTGACGAATTTTGGCTTATTGGGACACGCCGTGAGGCCCACGGCGTGTCCGGTGGGTCCCACGTGTTCGAATTTTTTNTTTTTTAATTTTTAAATTTTTAAAAAGTGTAATATTTGTATAAATAGTTTAAAACTTGTAATATTTAGATAAATACTTTTACACAATATAATATTTATGTCAAAAAATCAGGATTATGATTGTTTTATTTTAACGTGAGAATATACATAAATAACCATCTGGATTCAAATTATCTTATTTATATTTCAAGTGCTGCAATATGTGATGTGATGATCTGGCTAGATAAGCCTCATCAATGAAGGAAGATTTAATATTTATGTAATTCAATTCTGTGCCTCCTTCTCTCTTTAATGAATGAATAGTGCCTAATTAGCAGATGCTATGGCCACCAGATTCGACCTCGTGTTTAGTTAATAACTAGTTGTATTAAAACAGAAGAAAGAGGAGATTCCTAAATAAAAAAAAAAAGAAAAAAATAAATATAATAATTATACTCGTAAAAGAAATTTTTTTTTTTAAAATAAATATAATAATTGCTAATGCGTGATCCAGTAATGAAATTGAAATGAGCTTCTTTCGCAACAAAAATAAAATAAAAAATGGGGATGGGTCCATCATTTCGAATGAGAACAGCGAAAGCACCTCTTCTTCTTTTTACACAGTAAAATCACATGTTATGAAAGAGAGTGGTCTGGTCCTTGCTTGATTTCTTCGAATAGTCCAAAAGTAAACAATTAAAGATGGTGAAATGCTACGTGAATGTTCACACTTGGTGATTATACCACATTTGGCCATATCAGCTGGGATGATTAAAGAATTGAAGAGATCACCTCTGATTTCACTGACATAATCCCCCTCCTTCATGAAATCAAATTAAACTGAGGCATGTTAAATATATAATGTTACATCTTTAAGTATATTTATTATTTAATTATTACTAAAATTTTATACATTTGCTTAATTATATAAAATTCTGTCAACATCATTATGAAGAAGGGAATGTTACCAACAAACTTATTCTTTATTAAAGAGTGTTGAAAGCAAAGTTCACGTGTTTTTGTCATCATTGATCAGTTTTTTTTTTTCTCCTCTGTCATGATCATCTTTATCAGTTCACATTACTCATCCTTTTGGGAACGGGAAAAAAAAATAAAAATCACGTGTTTAAGATGTTATTATTTTATTGCATGGCTGGTTTGGATATCACAGTGTATTGTAATTTGTAAGGTTAAAATTAAAAGTACAGTAAAAGGCAAAGCAACGCTTCCTCCCTGACTACAACATCATTAGTACCAAAAAAAGTAAAGAAAGATGATGAAATGCTTGTCCTGAAACATGACTTATCCAGAAAAAGGTAAAGCTAGGCATGGCCCATGAAGGTTGACACTTGGCCCATCATCACATCACATATTGTACTGAACCTTATCTTGTCGCATTCAACTCTCGCCTTTCACGTTTTCGAGTACAGACACAGACACGTTGGCTTTTGTTTCTTTCTATCTGTGTTGTATCCTATCCAAATGCAATGCATAACTACTCTTCAGTCTTCACCATGCATGGATGTATTAATTGTACATCATCTCACATGACATGATTCATGAGTCATGAAGGACTCCATGCATGAATATGGTCATATTCCATATTTAAATAAGACCATAAACAAATAAAATAATATGTTAATCACTTTCACTCTAGTCAAAGTCATGGCGTACATATCTAAAAATTGATACTATTTTTTTCATAAAATCTTTGTATTGTGTATTTTAATTTATTTATATCTTGCAATTGTGGTTGTGGTTCATCTATCAACAAAATGTGGCTGAACTATGATTTCTATAAAAATCTGTCCCATATAAAAGTAACATTATTTTCATATATACAAATTTATGCTTTTCTATGTACACATGTATAATGCATTATAATTGGATTTGGGTTTACACACTTGAAACTTTATCTTCTTGCGCCCTGTATTTTTTCCACTTCGTTGTGGTGCCATACCACAATTGAAAAGCGAATGCAGTACATGGATAGACGTGATGCGATACGCAATTTGATATTTGCCTTAGCTGAAGACAATTATTTTAAAAAAAATACAATATTTTTCATTATAGTAGTATATTATATGGGAAGGAATAACACTAGCGATAATAAGGTTAGGCTCTTCCACGAGGGCCACGACAATTCCTTCTCATCATATGCGTATGGCTATGGCTACTGCACATCGAGACCACTGCATCTGCATTGCATTATTGACCTTTGTAGTACAAGAGAGAGTAATTCATGCCAATGGCCCAAGCTGCAGGAAAAGGAAATGATAATATTTTATGGCGGACAATATGCATGAATAAACAAACACTCGAGAATAATTATTAAACAATCGATAATATCAATAGCTGTGGAGTGGTTATTTCATTTGTCTTTATCCTAAAGTATCATCACTTCTTCATCTCAACAACAATGAATGATCTTTTAAGCCAGATCTGCTCAAACTAAACTCAAAGCATATTTACAGATGGTCTTTTTAAGTTGGCTTTTCATCAAACGAAGGCAATTGTTCTGTATGTTCAAACAAAATCATTAAATAAAGAGTAAATAGTCATTTTACTTTCAAAATTAATTTTTTTTTATATTATTTGAGGTTTTAAAAGTTTAAAAAATTGATTTATTTTTATTATCATTTGAATCTCGATTTTTTTTGAATGTTCAAAAACTTAAGTGATACAAAATTGTTTCAAATACTTACATATTTTTCTGTATTTTTCAAAAATTAAAATAATATTTTACTCTTAAATAGAAAACAGAACATATCATTAATTAACATCATCATCTTCCGCTTTTGTCCGTTCCGTATCACATTTTTCACGTGGTCCATGCTGCCTGTATCTCCGTTTACATATGGAGATTTCTTATGTACCTTCTGTGTATGACATACATTATGTTGACACCCAATTTGATGTTGACACGTGTAAGGATGGTAGGAGGTTTTAAGTGTAGACTTTGAAAAATTAAGAATGGGTAAATGGAGACCATGTAAATTATAATTTTTGCCCCAGCAACATTTAGAAATTAATTTCTGCTTTATATTATTTTTGGAGGGAAATCTACAGAAGAGATTGGTAAAGTTTTTTTCCATTCTTTTAGCGGCCATTGTTATTCGTGGTTCCTGATGTTGAAGTTTTGATATCAGATTTACTATGGGTGGTTGTGGTGGAAGTATTTCGAGCACATTTGGATTTTCTGCTGCTTGAAATGGTACTTATGTCACTTCTAAATCATTTGTAACACTATTTTAGTAATACACTGTATTATTATGATAGAGTTGATATAATATAAAATTGATAGTGTCACTTAAATTTGTTATGTGTGAGACAAACATTAATTTTGTAAAATTTAAACTATGTCAACAGTGCAAAAAAAAAAAAAAACATCCTAAAAAATAACCTAAATATGTGACTTATTAAGGTATCATAGCAACATCCTTTAAAAGAACGAGCGAACTAGTGTTTGTTGCAATTTGTTATAAAAGGCGTAAACATAATGACAAGTTAAAAATGCTTAATTTGAAGTACGAAAAGTGACGAGGGATTCGGGTAGTATAAGGAAGAACCTCTTTCCCGTTGCCTTCCCAATGCAATGGAGGGCCCTGATTACAAGTTCTCATTGCGAACAAAAATACGCGATGAGGAGTGGCCATGATGTGATATTGTGATTACCCTTGTCACTTTTTTATATTGATAACTTTTTCGTAATTCTCCCGAAATTTAACTTATTTTCTCCTTTAACCTCTCGCACATTATTTCTTCGTCTTCTTCTCTATAAATAGCCACCATGCGTTGCTTCACTTACTCACAAGCTTTTTCTCAGCATTGCTTAATATTTGCTCATCAAACTAAGTGCCTTTGTTATTTGCTAGCTTAGAGAAGCAAAGATGTTTAACATCCCCAACATTGTCCCTGATGTCTTTGGCCTTAACAAGGGCAAGATCAAAGGGACAGTGGTTTTGATGAGGAAGAATGTGTTAATCGACGTCAGCGACGTTGGTGCCACAGTTGTTGATAATCTTACAGAGCTTGTAGGCCAAGGTGTCACTCTCCAGTTGATTAGCTCTGTTAATGGCGATGCTCGTTAGTTCTCTCTCTTTCTTTCTAGAATTCTTCTGGTTTCTTTACAGTTAGTTTGTTTTTCTTTCTGGTATATGTTGTTCTTGTCTCAGTACTCTTCTTCCATATATAAAAAAAAAAAAAAAAAAAAAAACAGAAAAAAAGAAGTTACATAGCCCATAACCTGTTTATCTGTGAGATCTGACAAGTGTAGGATGACAATTTGGTGCCTGGGTTGCTTCGCAGATTTTTGGAGTGATATGTTTGTAGTCTTCAAGTTCTTTTTCATTCATTCTTCTATAAACAATTGAATGATACATTTTTTTTAAAGAGTAAAGTACATTTTTTTTTTCTTTAAATTATTTTTTAAGCATTATTTTAGTTTTAAATTTATTTTTAATGTTATTTTTATTTTTGAATAATTAATTTATCTGTCAAATTAGTTTATTAAAAGATTGATTTGGTTTGAGAATTAAAATGATATTTAAAAAATAATTTAGGATATTTTTTTAAAGAGTATATGCATCCAATGGAATTGCAACTAGAAGTTGGATATACACTAATGTGTACATGTAAGATAAAAGATATTAACTTATAAAAATATGAAGGTGACATTATGAAATGGCTGAAACTTGAAACAGAAGTGGAGTTAAAAATGAGAAAAATGCAAAAAGTGGAGAGAGAAATATGGTTGGTTTTATATTTTGGAAATTCTATATTCTTTTAATTCTACATTAGTTTATTTATTATTATTATTATTTTATTTTTATTAATTTATTTCACAAACATTAAAAGAAGTGGGGTTGTTTTTAAAATCTGTAAGGCAACCTACGTCATTAAAAATCTGTCTCTTATAATAGAATTTCAAATTCATATTTTGGAATTAAAATATTGCTTTCACTGAAATATATAATAATTTGAGAATATTAACAATAAATTTTGGTTTATTGAAACATAATTAAGAGATTTAAGCTTTTGTATGATTACTTGATTTCGCATCAAATATATATGTCAAAAAACGACTCAATAGTTATGATCTGTATTTTTTCCTTTAAATGATCCTGACGAACGAAGCATATGCATTTGGGCCCAATTTATAGGATTAATTCAACTTCCAGTTTTGAGCACTAGAGTATCAAAATGGTAGAACTTGATTTCATTAGAAAAGAAGAAAAGGGTGGAAAAGGAAGAGACACATGTTCGATGAAACACAGCAAAGCTCACATATATAGCTAACATATTGTTTTTTGTCAGGAAATGGGTTGAAAGGAAAAGTTGGAAAGCCTGCATATCTGGAGAGTTGGCTTACCTCATTCCCATCCTTGATAGCAGGCCAGTCTGCATTCACAGTTCACTTTGAATGGGAAAATGACATTGGGGTTCCAGGAGCATTTATCATAAAGAATAATCATTTCAGTGAGTTCTTCCTTGTAAGTTTGACACTTGAAGGCATTCCAAACCATGGAGACATCCACTTTGTTTGCAACTCATGGGTTTATCCAGCAAGCACATACAAAAAGGATCGCATTTTCTTCGCAAACAAGGTATAGCAACTAGTATATGAAATTTTTTACATAATTTCAACACCATTCTAAAATTTGATATGTCTCATATTGCAAGGCTAGATGAAATTCTTAAATTGTATGCCATAAATGACAAAATTGCAGTCATACCTTCCAAGTGAAACACCCGCACCACTAATCAAGTATAGAGAAGAAGAGCTAGTGAGTTTAAGAGGTGACGGTACCGGGGAGCGCAAGAAATGGGAAAGGATCTATGATTATGATGTGTACAATGATTTGGGGAACCCTGATAAGGGTGCAGAGCAGGCTAGACCAATTCTTGGAGGATCTAGCACATATCCCTACCCTCGCAGGGGAAGAACTGGAAGAGCACCAACAAAGACAGGTGGGTTAGGCTTGTAAATTTATTATTTTGGAAAATTCCAAATGTATTTATCCTTTACTTTTGTCTTAACAGATCCTAAAAGTGAGAGCACTCTCCTTAATGGCTTAAACATTTATGTTCCAAGAGATGAAAGATTTGGTCACTTGAAGATGTCAGACTTTCTCACTTATGGACTGAAATCTGTATCTCAAAACATCATGCCCAAGTTAGGATCTCTATTTGATAAAGAGTTTGACAGCTTTGAAGAAGTACGTCAACTCCATGAAGGTGGAATTGCGCTGCCTAAAGATATACTTAATGCTATCAGTGAGCAAATCCCCGGAGCAATGCTCAAGGAAATTTTCAGAAGTGATGGTGAACAGCTCCTCAAATTTCCATTGCCTCATGTGGTTAGAGGTATATTACATTACATATTATTTTATATACAACAGCATAGAAAGCTTGTGCACTTGTTGACATTTTCCCATTTCACAATTTTGGAACAGAGAATAAGTCTGCATGGATGACTGATGAAGAATTTGCAAGAGAGATGCTTGCTGGTGTAAATCCTGGCTTAATTAGCCGTCTCCAAGTAAGATTTAGTGTTCCACTTTAAGCTACCAATGGCCTATTGCAGAACTATTGTTTATATATCATATTTCCTCACAATTTTGCTAATTTTTAATTGCAGGAGTTCCCACCACGAAGCAAGCTAGATAGTCAAGTCTTTGGTGATCAAACCAGTAAAATAACCAAAGAACAGTTGGAGATTAACCTTGGTGGGCTCAGTGTTGATGAGGTAATGACACAAGAATATTCTGCTAATAGTTCTGCAATGTCATTAACTTTTGTTTTTATTTTCTGATATGGTTCCATGAATGACAATGCCTAAATTGTATTTGGTTGAGCAGGCCCTCAACACAAAGAGATTATTCATATTAGATCACCATGATCCAATCATTCCATATTTGAGGCGCATCAACTTAACTACAACAAAGGCTTATGCTAGCAGGACAATCCTTTTCTTGAAAGATGATGGAACTTTGAAGCCATTGGCCATTGAATTAAGTGTACCACACCCTGATGGAGATCAGTTTGGTGTGGTTAGTAAAGTGTACTTGCCTGCAGAGCATGGTGTTAATAGTTCTCTTTGGATGCTGGCCAAAGCTTATGTGGTCGTAAATGACTCGTGCTTTCATCAACTTGTTAGCCATTGGTATAAATTCTATCAGTGAGATCAATACAAATTAATTTGGTCTATGTATCTATGTAATTGATTATGTTAATATCTTTTTCTTGGATCACAGGTTGAATACTCATGCAGTGATTGAGCCATTCATCATAGCAACAAACAGGCACCTCAGTGTGCTTCACCCTATTTATAAGCTCCTGCTTCCTCACTATCGCGATACCATGACCATAAATGCATTTGCAAGAGAGTTCCTGATCAATGCAGGAGGTATAATAGAATCAACATTTTTGTGGGGGCATTATTCTTTGGAGATGTCTTCAAAGATTTACAAGGATTGGGTTTTCCCTGAGCAAGCACTACCTGCCGATCTCGTCAAGAGGTAATCCTTACTAACATAGTCCATAAAACCGCAAAAATCTAACTTGCTATGGCACTGAGGGGAATAGAAGTGTGTTCATGAACACATAAATTTGTCCAATATGGAAACAGGAGACATAGCTTTCAATCCACGATTGTGGTATGGCGCACAGTACAGTTTGTCAAATGTTGTGGTAGAAAGTTTATGTATATGTAATTTACTTTAAGCAAACACTATTTGTTGATGCCATATAATTGAAGAAACTTTTGATGTTAACACGCTATCTCTTGCTTGATTCAGAGGAATGGCAGTTGAGGATCCATCATCCCCTCATGGCGTTCGCCTTGTGATAGAAGATTACCCTTTTGCTGCTGATGGGTTAGAGATATGGGATGCTATTAAGACATGGGTTCATGACTATGTCTACTTCTACTACAAGAATGATGACACACTCAGAAAAGACTCAGAACTCCAAGCTTGGTGGAAAGAACTAGTAGAGGTTGGTCATGGTGACAAGAAAAATGAGGCATGGTGGTTCAAGATGCAAACTCGTGACGAGCTTGTTGAATCTTGCTCCATTGTCATATGGGTTTCTTCAGCCCTTCATGCAGCTGTCAATTTTGGACAGTATCCTTATGGAGGTTTCATCCTAAACAGGCCAACACTTAGCAGAAGATTCATGCCT
This sequence comes from Cercis canadensis, assembly GCA_003255065.1. Classification (NCBI taxonomy): domain Eukaryota; kingdom Viridiplantae; phylum Streptophyta; class Magnoliopsida; order Fabales; family Fabaceae; genus Cercis; species Cercis canadensis. The sequence continues at coordinate 552,089 of QAOA01008826.1, forward strand.
GAAGAAGGAACTCCAGAGTATGATGAGCTAGTGAAGGATCCTCAGAGAGCTTTCTTGAAGACAATTACACCGAAGGGGGTGGCTCTTACTGATCTTTCAACTATAGAAATCTTGTCAAGGCACACTTCTGATGAGTACTATCTTGGGGAAAGAGACAATCCTAATTGGACATCTGATACACAGCCATTAGAGGCATTCAAGAAGTTTGGCAAGAAACTGTCCGAAATTGAGGAAAAACTCATAAACAGGAACAAGGACGAGAAATTGAGAAACAGGTTTGGGCCAGTTAATATGCCATACACTCTCCTTTATCCTAGCAGTGAAGTTGGATTGACAGCAAGAGGAATTCCCAATAGTATCTCTATCTAAATGGGTCTATGCTTGGATCCTTTTTAAGTGTTGGGGGTTTCAATAAAACATGTATCAGAAGGAATCATCCTTTAGTAACTTATGTATCACTTATAATTGCTTGTGTATTTGAGTGCTTTTGTGTTGTTTGTCAATAATAAGACCTGTTATGTTTGTATTTATATCCTCTAGTGTTTGAGAACAGAACATGTATGTCTATACATGCATTTATGCTTTTTCAAATCTTTACATTGTCTTCTTAAACAAAATATTTTTGGGTCCAATTAATGATGATTTGATGAAAAGCCCACAACAATAATGTATCAGGGGTACACATGTCAATCTGGTCTAAAAGATGATCTGCAAGTTTCTATCAGGCCCTATTTCAGCCATTAACTCTTTATTTTGATTTCAAGCAAAAAATATAAAAGGGGTCACATTTTCTTTGCGAACATGGTAAATTATTTAAATGACAAGCGTAATATAATTCACATTTTTTATTATGTGTACAAGTTTACAAGTTTATCTTAGCACTCAATTAACTCTCGAATTTTTTCAATTAATTTTGGTCTAATATAACAGCCGTATTTGATGTGGAAACCCTTTTTTTTGTTTTTAAGTATTTTATATATGGGATATCCATAGTATTAGATTATTGTGAGATCATTAATTGCTCTAAGATTTAGTGAATGGACCTTTCCCTGATCAATGACGCATACTGAATTGACTACTTATCCAATTCTCCTGTTGGAACAATGATTAATATTTTCATATCCCCAACTCCACCTCGGTAGTAATGTATTTATTCATATTAGTAATTGTCATATTATTTTATATTATATATAATGACATTTAAATTTAGTTAAACTTATCCAATTTTTTTTTTTTTATATAACTTAAATAAAGTCACACAGAATGTGACATAATGTGTAAGAAGCAATTTTATAAAAAGAAAATGCTGCCATGTGAATGCAAGAATCAATTAGTCAAATATGCATCAGACAAAATGATGATTGGCACGTATAAATTATTTAAACGACTGCTACTGACATAATGACACTAGTTTTTTTATAGTCAAACACGATGCCATTAATATAGAAGATACGTATCACCTCAAAAAGTATATACGTAAGAAAGAAAGTATCAATATAAGCATTATGCTACACTTTCTTTAGGTGGTTGAGTTTAAGTGAGATCTACTCAGTAATTTTAGTATTATTGTGAAGATTTTAAAAAATTGAATTATTCAATATGTGTCAAAACATACAATTCTTTATAAAATGTAAGAACGACACGATATAAATAAACATGTCAATAAGCAATTTTTTTAATTTTATTTTATAGCATATTTTCTTATATTATGTTGTTATTACATTTTATAAAAAAATATGTGTTTTAGCATATATTTAGTGACTCAATTTTTTTAGATCTTCATAATAACACTAAAATTACACTATAAATCCCACCAAACTAAAAACTGTGTAACATAGCCCTCATAATAATATCAAGATGTGATATATTTAAACAAGAAAAAGAAAAAGCATCCCGTGGGTGGTGATAGTGAAATACATAGCGAAAAAGAACATTGCTAAGTTATACGTTCATTAAAGTAAATATATTCTCTTATAATTTTGTAGTGTTAGGAGAAATTATTTATTGCTTTATAAAAGGGTTGCAATCAATAAGAAAACGTTTTCTTTTAACTATATATAATTCCAAACATATTAAAGTTTTTTTAAAAATTATCTTATACTATTAATATGAAAAAAAAAATTGTGAAAGAGAAACACTAAATGTCATGGATTATTTACTTAAAAATATTCATAAAACTCATATGGACTCACAATCAATGGAAGGAATCATACAAATTTTTTTTTTCTTTCTTTGATTGGTGAAGCTGCATATCAATTCACATGGTGCGTACTAGCTCTCTTAATTTTTTTTTCATTAAACAGTTGAGTGTGTATAAAATATTTAGTTTAAAAGTTTTTTTTTTCCTTAAAATAAAGTAAGTTCAGACGTGGGCTCTTTGTTGTTGTTGTCTTCTTCTCCTTTTATAATTTTATTTTTGACGTTGAGAATATGATTGTATCAATCATGTGCCTAAATATGGTGGCATTGTTATCTTTTTCTATTCTGTTTTCAGATTGCAATCTAACTCCAATTTGAAAATGAGAGCGAAAAAATAAATAAATAAATAAGTGGAAAGAATATGTAGAATATTTTAATAGTGTCTCTATGAAAGTGATATAGTTCAAAATGTCAAACTTTTAATTTTAATATTATTAGAGATAAATAAATTTATATCTCTCTTACAAATTACTTAAATAAAGGCGTGCTTCGACTTTTTAACTTAAAATATGAAAAATTAGATTTAAACTTTGAAGACTTCAATTTTTATAAAAATCGTATTTGTGTTACCTAACTAGCTAATCCTTCATCACAATTATTAGGCTTAATTGCAATTTTGGTCTCCCTATTTTAACCACTTGAACGTTTTGGTCCTCCTTCTTTAAAAATGAACTATTGAGTCCCTCTATAGTCTATATTCATAAAATGTACAAGTTTAGTCAATTTATTTTTAAGTCAAAATTCTTAGGTTTATTTCAAGGTATAAAGTTCTCTGATTCATAATCCCACCGTTCAGGTTGAAGAGCTATGTCTTGTGAATCTTTCCATTAAATTTCAGCTCGATCTAACGGTGAATAAGACTAAATTTTTGGTTAGATGAAAACTTATAATTTTAATATTTTGGGCTAAGTTTTACCGTTAGATCGAGCTTAAATTTAGTGAGAAGGTTCACAAGATATAGCCCTTCAATCTGAACGGTGAGATTATAAATCAGAGAACTCTACACTTTGAAATAAACTTAAGAATTTTGACTTAAAGATAAATGGACTAAACTTTTACATTTTATGAATATAGAGGGACTCAATAGTTCATTTTTAAAGAAGGAGGACCAAAACGTTCAAGTGATTAAAATAGGGGACCAAAATTACAATTAAGCCCAATTATTACTATGTATACAATAGATAATTAAATACAGAAGCGGAAGCTTCTTCGCTTAATCTTAATGATTTAAAAAAGGAGACTTCTATTAGTCAATGTTATCTCTTGGTCAATACGTTCATTAAATGACTGTTCTTTTCTTCCATGAACTCAGCATCATGTTTTGCCCCTATTCTTCCTCTATAATTACCCACTACCATAACTTGTTCTTTCTTTGATTGGTGAAGCTGCATATCAATCCACATGGTGCGTATTTTTTAGCCCAGAATAAGCTGAGAATTGGTCAGTTGAAGGAAAACATCCTGGAAAGAAAAACTCACTAGTTTGTAGTGAGCCCCACCCTATTTTGGCCAAATTCCATCGTTTAGTCCACTTTTTCAATTTTTTAATATTTTTTATTTGATTTTTGACTTCCATTTTCATTCACCTTTCGTCCTGTGGTGGTAGAAAAATTTCAAAAAATGTTTAGATACATTTTCTAGTCCTATTTTGGTGTCTTTTTACCTTTGTTTTGTGTTTTTGGTGTGTTTCGGTTTTAGTTCAATTTTATCACTTTTTGTGTGATTTTGTGTTTTGTTGTATGTTTTGGTGCGTTTTGTTGTTCTATCACTTTTTGTTCATGGTGCATACTAGGTTCCCCTACTACTAAAAGAGTCAAAGAGGTTGTTGCATCACTTTCTGACAAACAGAGGATGGACCATAGACTTGATGAATTGACATCTTTGGTGAGACAATTAGTAGTGGGACAACAAGCACCTGAACCAGCTAAGCAACCATACCAACAACAGAGCCAGTTTCAACAAACTAGGCCACCATTCCAGCAGCAGCCTATGCCACCAGCTCACTCGTCAACATCCAAACCTGAGCTTTCATTGGAAGATTTGGTGAAGCAGATGGCCACCAGCAACATCCAGTTCCAGCAGAGGGCAGAGTCCACCATGCAGAATCTGGAAACGCAGATTGGACAATTGGCATCATCTGTGAGTCAATTGCAATCCCAGGGTTCTGGTGCACTTCCTTCTCAGACCATGGAGTTTGGAGACTCTGTTGTGCAGTTCAATATTTTTGAGCCTATGCAGCATTCCATGGATGAGCACTCTGTCTTTCACATTGATTTGACTGATGATCTAGTTGGGGATGGGTATGATGAGCTCTGTGCTGACTTCCCAGATTTTGTTGGTGTTGATGACCCTCTTCGGTGCCCCTCCTGTCCTGACTGTGATGGTAATGTACCTTGTGCAGTATGTGCTGAAATATCTGCCTTTTTGAGCAGTCCTGATTCTCTGTGCTGNAATTGTGGTAATTCTGTTTGCCCTGCTTGTTCTGAGATTGCAGTATTTTTAGAACAAGATGACCCTATTCCAAAGGCTGTGGTCATTGATGATCCTACAGAGTTAGTGGATGTGTATGAAGAGCTATGTTCTAAATTCCCTGACTTTGTGGGTATAGAGAATTATGTCCAGTGCCATTCACATGCTGTTTGTGATGGTGATACGAGCAATGCTATCTGTGCTGAAATTTCTACATTTTTAAGCGATGGAAATCTTGGTAAATCTGAATCTGATTCTGGTTCTGGTTCTGGTTTCGGTTCTGATTTTGCGGCTTTAGAAGATAACTCTACAAGGGCAGCCCAAGACTTCGTGAGAGTGGTCTTTGACCCCGGCATCTAGTCGTGTTTGCTGCACATAATCAGAAAATGATACCTTAAGCTTCAGGGGAGTACATTTTCTGATTATATAGAAGGTTATCTTCAGCGCCATTCACATTCTGTTTGTGATGGTGACAGGAGCTGTGCCATCTGTGCAGAAATTTCTACATTTTTAAGCGATGGCAATCCTGCTGAATCTGCATCTGAAGCTGATTCTAGTTCTCATTCCAGTTCTGATTCTGCAGCTTCAGAAGATAATTCTACCGGGGCAACTCACGACTTCGTGAGACTGGTCTTTGACCCTGGTATCTAGCTGATTATCTTATTGTACTTGTATTCTATTTTCTATTCTGTTTTACTTTAGTCTGTTTTTGTTTTCTGTTTTTGCTTCTGTTTCTGTTTTCTGTTTTCTGTTCCTTTTATTTTCCATTTTCTGTTCTTGATGTCTGCTTTATCTTACCCCACATGCATGCGGGAAGTTTGGTCATTTCTTTGACATGTAGGTTTCAACCGCCGCAAGCCATTCTGTGAGGTAGCTAAAGAGGACATAGTGGAGGAGGTCCACTTGCACGATGCCATCTACCTCCCCTGATAAGGATGTTTCTTCTCTCTCTTTTATTTTACTTGTCCTTATGTGACTGCTTGTTATTACTTGTCTCTGTTGATACTTTTTGAAGTTTTTACATTGAGGGCAATGTAAAATTTAAGTGTGGGGGAGGGATTTCTGTATATAGTTTAGTTGATTAGGTTAGTTGATTAGGTTAGTTGATTAGTTTAGTTGATTAGTTTACTATTTTTGTACATTTGTTGTTTTCTGTTTTAATTTTTTCTGTTTGTTGTTCTTGCCGTGTTTTTTCTGTTTTTGTTGTCATTTTTCTGTTTTAATTACCCTCCAATGATGTTATAGAAATTGTAAAGTTGTAAGTTTAAAGTAAGTACATTTCAAGGTTCATAGCATGATTGAATAACTTGTTTTCCATCCTTAATTTCACATGCTTGGTTTTAGATGTTGGATTGATGATTAAGTTTGATAGATACATGCCTTGTGAGATTTTGAGCCTTTTGATGAATGGATTTAGCAAATGTGTCATTCTTTTCCTTCTTGTGTGATTTCACTCATGGAATTTGTTAACTCTAGAACTTGCTTGATTCTTTTTTGAGGCTACATTTTCATTTGCATACATGAACATGATTGAGGACTTAATATGATTCACTAACTAGAACAATCCTTAGGTTCGACTTAGGACTGCCCTTTGCTGCAAATAGCTTAGGTAACCGACCTTAAACTTAATTAATTTGAGGAGCCTCGGCAGCTCATCAAATTTTGGCGCCGTTGCCGGGGATTATTCTAGTTTTGGTCAATCATATTAGGAGTTTACTTTACTGCTAACCCTTCATAAACCCCCTTTGTTGTTTTGTCTTGGTAGTTTTTGGTGAAAACGGGTGATTTTAGGCAAATTTTTCAGAAAATTTAGTACGAATTGTTTAGCCCAGAATAACCTGAGAATTTGTCAGGTGAAGGAAAACGTCCTGGAAAGAAAAACTCACTGCTTTGCAGTGAGCCCCACCCTATTTTGGCCAAATTCCATCGTTTATTCCACTTTTTCAATTTTTTAATATTTTTTATTTGATTTTTGACTTCCATTTTCATTCACCTTTCGTCCTGTGGTGGTAGAAAAATTTCAAAAAATGTTTAGATACATTTTCTAGTCCTATTTTGGTGTCTTTTTACCTTTGTTTTGTGTTTTTGGTGTGTTTCGGTTTTAGTTCAATTTTGTCACTTTTTGTGTGATTTTGTGTTTTGTTGTATGTTTTGGTGTGTTTTGTTGTTCTATCACTTTTTGTTCATGGTGCATACTAGGTTCCCCTACTACTAAAAGAGTCAAAGAGGTTGTTGCATCACTTTCTGACAAACAGAGGATGGACCATAGACTTGATGAATTGACATCTTTGGTGAGACAATTAGTAGTGGGACAACAAGCACCTGAACCAGCTAAGCAACCATACCAACAACAGAGCCAGTTTCAACAAACTAGGCCATCATTCCAGCAACAACCTATGCCACCAGCTCACCCGTCAACATCCAAACCTGAGTTTTCATTGGAAGATTTGGTGAAGCAGATGGCCACCAGCAACATCCAGTTCCAGCAGAGGGCAGAGTCCACCATGCAGAATCTGGAAACACAGATTGGACAATTGGCATCATCTATGAGTCAATTGCAATCCCAGGGTTCTGGTGCACTTCCTTCTCAGACCATGGAGTTTGGAGACTCTGTTGTGCAGTTCAATATTTTTGAGCCTATGCAGCCTTCCATGGATGAGCCTTCTGTCTTTCACATTGGTTTGCTTGATGATCTAGTTGGGGATGGGTCTGATGAGCTCTGTGCTGACTTCCCAGATTTTGTTGGTGTTGAAGACTCTGTTCAGTGCAACTCCTGTCCTGACTGTGATGGTGATATACCTTGTGCAGTGTGTGCTGAAATATCTGCCTTCTTGAGCAGTCCTGATTCTCTGTGCTGCAGTTGTGGTGATTCTGCTTGCACTGCTTGTTCTGAAATTGCAGCCGTTTTAGAACAAGATGATTCTATTCCAGAGGCTGTGGTCATTGATGCTCCCACAGAGTTAGTGGATGTGTATGAGGAGCTATATTCTGAATTCCCTGACTTTGTGGGTATAGAGGGTTATCTCCAGCGCCATTCACATTCTGTTTGTGATGGTGACATGAGCTGTGCCATCTGTGCAGAAATTTCTACATTTTTAAGCGATGGCAATCCTGCTGAATCTGCATCTGAAGCTGATTCTAGTTCTCATTCCAGTTCTGATTCTGCAGCTTCAGAAGATAATTCTACCGGGGCAACTCACGACTTCGTGAGAATGGTCTTTGACCCTGGTATCTAGCTGATTATCTTATTGTAATTGTATTCTATTTTCTATTCTGTTTTACTTTAGTCTGTTTTTGTTTTCTGTTTTTGCTTCTGTTTCTGTTTTCTGTTCATTTTATTTTCAATTTTCTGTTCTTGATGTCTGCTTTATCTTACCCCACATGCGTGCGGGAAGTTTGGTCATTTATTTGACATGTAGGTTTCAACCGCCGCCAGCCATTCTGTGAGGTAGCTAAAGAGGACATAGTGGAGGAGGTCCACTTGCACGATGCCATCTACCTCCCCTGATAAGGATGTTTCTTCTCTCTCTTTTACTTTACTTGTCCTTATGTGACTGCTTGTTATTACTTGTCATCTGTTGATACTTTTTGAAGTTTTTACATTGAGGACAATGTAAAATTTAAGTGTGGGGGAGGGATTTCTGTATATAGTTTAGTTGCTTTATTGTTTTCTGTTTAGTTGATTAGGTGTTTTCTGTGTAGTTGATTAGGTTAGTTGATTAGTTTACTATTTCTGTAAATTTGTTGTTTTCTGTTTTAATTTTTTCTGTTTGTTGTTCTTGCTGTTTTTTTTTCTGTTTTTGTTGTCATTTTTCTGTTTTAATTACCCTCCAATGATGTTATAGAAATTATAAAGTTGTAAGTTTAAAGTAAGTATATTTCAAGGTTCATAGCATGATTGAATAACTTGTTTTCCATCCTTAATTTCACATGCTTGGTTTTAGATGTTGGATTGATCATTAAGTTTGATAGATACATGCCTTGTGAGATTTTGAGCCTTTTGATGAATGGATTTAGCAAATGTGCCATTCTTTTCCTTGTGTGATTTCACTCATGAAATTTGTTAACTCTAGAACTTGCTTGATTCTTTTTTAGGCTACATTTTCAATTGCATACATGAACATGATTGAGGCATTCTTTCTTGATTTAGCCACTTTGCCAAATAGCCAACCTTGTATTATTTCCCTTTGATTACCCCNAGGCTGAAACTCCTTGGATGATTTAATGCGCTGATCATGCCACTTCTTAGCCTTTTCCTTGTACAACCTTGAATTTTCATAGGCAACATCTCTCCATTCGGCCAGTTGGTTCAATTGGAGCAACCTCTTTTCACCTGCATCACATAAGTCATAGTTGAGAGATTTTATAGCCTAAAAAGCCTTGTGCTCCAACTCTACTGGAAAATGATAGGACTTCCCATAAACAAGTTTGTACGGGGTGGTACCAATAGGAGTTTTGAAGCCTATCCTATAAGCCCATAGAGCATCATCTAATTTTAAGGACCACTCCTTTCTAGATCACTCTATGGTCTTTTCTAGAATTCTTTTAAGTTCCCTATTCGTCACCTCTACTTGGCCACTAGTTTAGGGGTGATAGGAGGTAGCCACTTTATGAGTAACACCATATCTTTTCAGGGTATTGGCTAATTGTTGGTTACAAAAGTGGGTGCCTCTATCACTAATGATGGCTCGTGGCGCTCCAAACCTAGCAAACAATGTCCTAAGGAACTTGACAACTACCCTAGCATCATTGGTAGGCAAAGCCTGAGCTTCTACCCATTTAGATACGTAATCTACTGCAACTAGGATATATTTGTTCCCATAGGATGAGGGAAAATGGTGATGAACACACTTTTTATACAATAGTTATTCCTCATACTTAGTCTTTTAAACCTCTTTTGGGCTGAATTGCATAGACTTAGACCTCATTTCATGACTTAGGATCCATTCATGCTTAATTGCAATTTCCAGCAATACTGGGCATTATATGCTGTCTCTGTGTTTCAGGCATATCTTGAGTTCTGGATGTCCAAAAATTCCGAGTCATACCTTGTTGGAAAGCTGAGAGAATTGTCTACAACTTTCTTTCAGGGCTCCAAAGCTAATTCGGACGTTCAGAAGGTCATATGCAGCCTGGAAGCCAGAGAAGACATGCTGTCGCAGGATCCTGACCTACATGCAGTATTTGGGTCATAACTTGAGTTGTAGATGTCATATTGACCTGAAACTGGTACCATTGGAAAGCTAACAGACAGAGCTTCAATTGATATGAAGACCGGTTCACCATATTTTATGTGGAAGATGGTCTTATTTGCTGTGCAAGTTAGCTGACGGTTCCAGACACCTTCTGCCACTTAAATGGGCCTAACTTCCTCATGACAAGTCCAAATGGGCCCAAACCAAAGCCCAATTGAAGCTAAGGCCCATGGGAACAAGTGTGCCCTAAGGGCAATTTAGGTGTGCATGTAAAATTGGAGGTCTATATCAGAAGAAGGAGGCAGCCGAAATTCATAACCACCTCATTAGATATTTTAGACAGATTTTTGTGCTTTCCTTAGTTCTTAAGTTTTCTTTAGATATTTTGTAAGAACTTCAGCTCCTCTTGTTCATGGAGGGCTAATCCAACATATCAATCCAGGTTTTGCTATTCTGATTATTGGTTTTGAGATTATGAGTTGTTGTTCTTCCTTTTAGTTGTTAACCAAAGTTCTTTCAATTCTCTGGACTATTCTGTTTGGATTGTTAAAATTCGAAATTGGATTATTCATGTGTGATTGCTTAATTGCATGTGATTAAAGAGGATTGCATGGTTGATTAATGTTTCTGAGCTTTTGGATGGATTATGGTTGATTAATGTTTCTGAGCTTTTGGATGGATTAATCACCTTCGCTGGATCATGGACTTAGGTAAAACTAGACTTGAATGTTTGCTTAATTCATTTGGTCTTAGTTAAAACCGAATTCTGGTTGCTTAACCAGTGGAATCCATAGAACATTGAGAGACTTCTTGATATGTTTTAAAGGCCAAGAACATGGTTAATAATTGAATGGATCATTAGAAATCAATGATGAACTTAAATCAGAATTAGTAAAGACTTGGATTGGTTACTTTCTCTTAAACTTCATCACTGATAATTAATTTTCGTTAATCACATAAACCAACAAAACCCCCCTATTTACATGTTTCTTAATATGATTCACTAAATAGAACAATCCTTAGGTTCGACTTAGGGCTACCCCTTGCTGCAAAAAGCTAGGTAACCGACCTAAAACTTAATTAATTTGAGGAGCCTCGGCAGCTCATCAATACACCATGCACATTAGTGGCTAAATGCCTAATACATACAACAATACACAAAAACACACAAAGGGTGACAGGAATGAACAAAAATAGAAGTACACCAAAAGCACAAAACAAAGGCAAAAACACACCAAAATAACACTAGAAAAGGTATTTAAACATTTTTAAAATTTTTGAGACTACCACAGAATCAAAGTTAGATGAAAATAGAATTAAAAAAAATAAAATAAAAATCTTTAAAAAAATAGAAAAGTGGTCAAAAGAGTGAAATTTGGCTTAAAAATGCAGACCTCATGGCAATTGCCATGATTATTGATCAGTGGCTCATTTCCCTTCAACTAACCAAGTTTCAGGTCAATCGGAGTAAAAAAATTTGGTCGGAACAATACACCCGAAAATCAATAATTCAAGACAAAATGAAAGGAAAACAAGGGGGAAATGGAACCAAATCACCAAAATTCACAAAGGAGACTTTAAATCATCAACTAACATTGACATTCCCTTCAACTGACCAAGTTCGGGGCAATTAGAGCTTAAAAATCTGGACTGATCAGTGCAAAATGGCCTAAAACCACAATAATACAACAACAACAGGGGTGAATCAAGGAATCAATGGAGGGTTTTATGAACACATTAAAAGTAAGTTATACTACTAATAAGATTGATCCAAAACTAGAATATTCCCCAGCAACGGTGCCAAAATTTGGTGCTGCCAAGGCTAATCAAATTAGTGAATTTATAATCAGTTCACCAAAGCTACTTGCAGCATAAGGTAACACCGATTCGAACTAAATGATTATTCTAATTTTGGAATCAGATTAAGAAGGTTACAAACATGGGAGGGTTGTTTTGTTGGATTAATTAACAGAAAGTAATTAAAAGTGATAAACCGAAAATAATCGATAGAAAGTAAAGGTAGAAATTAATGGCAGAAAGTAATTGACTTTAACAAAACAATCAATCCAAGGAATCAACTCATTCTGATTTTAATCCGTCCTTGATTACAAAAGAGTCATTCAATCATTAACCTAGTTCTTGGCCTTAGAACATATCCAGAAGCCTCTAAGTGGTCTATGGATCTCTACTGGATAAGCATCCAAAATTTAATTAATTAAGGTTCAATGAATTAAGCATCCACTAATCCAAATTAATTTAAAGTCCAGAATCCAACCAAGGTTAAACAATTCATCCAAAAGCTTAGAAACATTGTTTAATCTTTACAATCCTCTTTTAACATATGAAATTAAGCAATTATCATATGAACATTCAAATCTGAATTTAAGCAACTCAAACAGAATTAAAGGATGAAAAACAGTTGATTAATCACTGAATAAATAGCAGTTAAAACATAATCTCAGAATCAATAATCTGAACAGCCAAAACCTGGATTGATCTAAGTGATTAGCCCTCCATGAACATGAAGGAATGATCCAATACAAGAAAAAGCAACGAAAAACTATAGAGAGAAAGGAGGCAAGAAAAATTGACTAGCCAAAAGATGTGAATCTCGGATGCCTCTTCTCTTATATATAGACATCAAAAAATAACTACACACCCAAACTACCCTTAGGTCAAAATTATTCCCATGGGCCTTAGCTTTAATTTGGCTTTGGTTTGGGCTTGGAATGAAGGAATTAGACCCATTTAAGTGTTAACAGGTCTCTGGACTCATCAGTCAGCTTCGATAGGCAATTAGACTATAAAAAATACATAATTTGAAGAACCAATCTTCATGAGAGTTGAAGCTCTATGTCTTAGCTTTCCAATGGTATTAATTTCAGGTCTAGAAAATATATATAGCCCAAGTTATGTCCCAATCTCTTCACACCGGTCAGGATCCAGTGACAACATCTCTGCTTTGACTTCCAGGCTAAATATGACCTGTTAGACATCCAAATTAGACTTGGGGTTCTGAATCAAAGTTGTAGAAATTTCTCTTAGCTTTCCTAAAAGGTAAGATTCAAAATTATTAGACATCCAGAACTCAAGTTATGCATAAAGCAGAGAGACAACATAAAATATCTAGTATTGCTGAAAAACACAATTAGGCCCAATTGGATCCAAATTCATGAAATGTGGCCTAAGCCCAATCAATTTTGCCCAAAAGAGGTTTAAAAGACCAAATATGAGGGTTAAATATTGTATAAGAAATGTGTTTATCACCAATATCCAGAAAATTATTTTTGTTGGTGAGTCTTGTGTACTTGGTCAGTACCCAACATAATTAGTTTTGCACCTAATGGTTTTTTTTTCCCCCCCTTCTAAAAAGGATTGTGGCTAGGGTCTAATGGTGGATAGAGCTGACTAGGAAATTGCATAGCCAACCACAATGTAAAGACCTTATTTCTTTGGCAATGTTCACACTCTGGAGAATCTAGAAGTGCCTGAATGATAAACTGTTCAACCAGAAAACTTGGAGCGTTGAGGAGACAATCTGCAAAGCTGAAGACCATTTTGAAGAGTTTCAAAATTCCATGTAATGTCTCTATAAGGTTTGTCTGGTTTGTTGCCCTCCCATTTGGTGGTGGTAGGTGCTGTTGAGTGTTACCCATTTGTTTCTCTGAATTATGAGTAGCCTGAGTTCTTTGTTTGTAAGGTTATTCCGGGATAATTTTCTTGGTTCAATGAAAATTTCCTATCTTTGACAAAGAAAATGTGGAAATATATTTCTCATCACAAAAAAAAAATTTATGAAAAATAATTGACATACAACCATTGGTTAAAGAAAATCATTTAAAACTAATAAAAATAAAAGAAAACTATACGAAAGTAGTGGACAAGTGAACGCATAAGGATTAATGTGGTTTGACAATAACATGCCTATATCTATGGAGAGGAAACTATTCTTCATTGTGAGAGAAATCATCCTACAAGAAATACAACCATTGAGTTTTCTCGTAAGACTAGAAAAAATCATATTCCTCACCCCTTTTTAGTTGGACATTCACTCTTGGGTATATGCCACTCCACTTTGTCCAAGGGTCCCTCTATTCTTAGTGTTTATTGTCGCGCAATAAATTTGGATTTGACATACAAAATAGTTCTCTTGGTGAAAATTATTAACTTTTCTTTTAATCAACAAATATCACTAACATATCATATCATGTCCGTTTTCTTCTTTGTCCACCATCTTGTTTCTTCTTAAAGATTAATGAAACTATATAGCTTTCAATAACTATTGTTGTTCACTCAATACGAACTTCATAGAGACATTTGCATGCAATCATCTATTCAATTAAGAATACTTAACAATTCAATTGCTTTCATAATTTTAATTGTATTGGTGGTCATTTCCTCTTTCACTTGAAATGACAAAATGTATTTCAAACTTACACTACAAGAAAATTCCTAGATTCCAACGGAATTTTTTTGTTAGAATTTCGAATTCCAATGAAAATTCTAACGAAATTTGGATTGTTGGAGAAGTGGCTGTTAGAATTGCAAAATTTCAACGAAAAATTCCGTATGAATTTTTAATATATTTTAATTTTTTTTTAAATTCAAAAATTATTTTTTATTTTTTAAAATTCCAACAAAATAAAATTTTCGTTGGAATTTTCTAAGTTTTTTTTGTTATTTTTTGTTTAGAATTTTTTTTTGAAAAATTTACCTTAGAATTTCTTATTTATTATTATGATTATTATATTTTTAATATTTTGTTTGAAATTTCCACTTCAATGCTACTTATCAGCCATTTTTGACAAATTCAGTAACAAATAACATCATATCAACTTTATTAACTCCAAACTACTCATGTAATTTTGATTAGTACATTTCCAGTTACCAAAATTCATCACCTTTGTGACACCATCACTATGTAAAATTTGACAACACCGATTACTTAGAGCACTTGAAATATATATACGATAATGAACAATTTCAATTTTATAATTTTTATTACAAGAAATGGTTACTAGACATCCCAAAGAAAAGTGATAAACGAACTTTAAGATCATTTAGCATAGGATATAGAGAAATACCAACAGAGTATACACTTAGAAGAACATTTAATATTGACTATTGAGTAATTGCAGAAGAGAAGAATGCTCCATGGAATTGACAAAAAGGATCAGCGAAGGGTTGGATCTGTTTGTATGCACACCATTCCCATTGTTATGATCTTTTTGGCTACTTCTTAATTGCGAACTCTCGTTAAGCCATTCAAGTCCAAACTCTGCAGAATTGATAAACCTCTAAGTTCTGCATGTTATGATCCTTCAAACACCCAACATGATATTCTCTTTTACACTGTAAACAAAAATAGATTAGTACTATACCCAAACATAGACTAAATAGAAATTAAAGCACCAAAATATTGACAATCCATGAAGCACATAGGTAATACCTGATCATAAATAATCATTGTGCCAAGACCAAAGCTTTTACTAAAAGCATGGCTTCTGCTAATATCACACAAAGAACATATATCAAAAGTCGAATGTAATGTCAAAGAGCTACATATAAAAACACATCTAACCAGAATTGTACCAAAAATAGCAAGGAACACCAGTGATGCTAGATTTAACTCAAAAGGGGTACGTCATTAGGCATAGCAACAGAATAGAGTCCATGATTGAGCATATTGTAACAAAGGGTCGTTAAAAAAATATAGAAAGAGATACAAGGTAAGATAAACAAATAAGCAGTAAAAGGAACTGGGCCAATATATATAAGATTATAAAAAGCATAAGCAGACAAGGAATTGATTCCTTGGGTAATCACAACTATTATATATAAAATATTCTTTGGGAAAACAATTTACAAATTGATTTTCATTTTCTTTCATATGTTGTAGTAGCTACCATATCCACAAAGTAACTCCTAGAGTAAATAACAATTTAGTTGTCATTCTAAATATATACTGCCTACACATACACTCATGGAAAATAGGAGAGTTGTTATTCTATAGGAGATTATGGCAGAAGTTCTCTCTCTTTTACACTAGTTGGCATATGCATGCTCTGATGATCTATATTTTATCATGTCCATGTCCTTGAAATTTTAGTGACATAAAAATAGGATATAATGATTAAAAAGTAACCTGACAGAAAATGTACAATTAACATGATTCACATTGCATACCTACAGAAGTGCTGCAATAGTACCAAAAGAATTCCACAATAATAGAGCCAAATCTTGAAATAACTCTCTTTTCTAAGATATAACTTGGTGTAT